>JBBPLT010000719.1:0-14274 GCA_038089955.1 Strobilomyces dryophilus | reverse complement strand
TGCAGCGGAACTCCAGGACTACAAAAGGAGACACCTGTGCAACTTCCCAGCTTTCCACAGCTAACACCATGGCTTCTGTTTCCATCACCCTCTCCCCCCTCAAAATCTCTTGCCTCGTGTTCCTCCTCCTCCTTCTCACCTTGTGGAAGTTCTGGCTTGTGGACTGCCCCTGCTTGTTCCTATTCTGCTATGGCAGACTCAGGTTCCAGTTTGGGTTCACTGCTCTGACAGACATGTCCAATCATGACTGGTGCTACTCCCTACAATAGTACTAATTCAGGCTGGGATAATAATGGGAATGAGACCAGATGGGGCAGCTGGGGAAACTAAGACAGATTGGGTTTCCCCCCTATAAAAACCCTCCCCTTTGTTGCCAACTGTCTCTCACTCCCCTTTGTATAAAAATAACATGTTGATTCCTCCTCGCTTCCCCCTAGTTGCCCTCCCATTAATTACCATTCGATTGCTCTATGCCTCCATCCTGGAATCACCCACCATCCTCTTCACCATCAAACAGCTCCCAGCCTTTGTAGACTGTCTGATTTTTGCCCTACTCATACGTACCTACCACGCCTATGCAACCATCCACCTCCACCTTCAGCAACACACTTCAGATGCATCCATCGTGGAAGACCCCCTCTATGAATTACATGGATTCATCCTTGACACCCTTGAAGCTGCAGGGTTTCGTGACCTCCTCTCCCTCCTTCCCTACCCCACACTGGCCCCTGTTCTTGCCCCACTCATCAAAGACATACCCCACAGCATCCAGGCCCTCTACATCGCCACCATTAACAGTGATGCCACCACCCCACCCTTGCACTCCATTCCTGGGGAAACCCCTCCCAGATCACCTGCCTCCAACACCTACACCACCCCAGTGGCCCCATCTATGGAAGCTGATACACCTCCTCGCTCCAGAACTGCAATGACGACCAGCCAAGAGAATGAAAATTCCATTCCTGGTGCCTACCCTGATACCACCCCGGCCCCATCCACCCGCTCTCTCCTTCGCTTCCTCTCCGCACTGGCCAGACCTTCTGAGGGACGCATCCATGGATCCGTCATCTTCCCTACCCCCTCGAGATCTCATCCTCTCCTGCAACATCTGTCCCCCTCCTCTTCTTCCAATTCACTCCACGGGCGTCCCGGGGCAACTCCACCACCCCCTTCCATGGGTACCCATCGATGATTATGTTACATCTGTCATTCACGTGACCATGTACGCCCCGACTGCCCCCATTTCCACTGTGCCATCTGCCGACAAACTGCCCCCAGACATCTTCACTCCTCTTGCCCCAAACATGTCTGCCCCTTCTGCAGTGTATGTGCCCCGGGTCACTGCCCCACGACCTGCCCAAACCACTCTCATTCCCCCCCCCATCCTCAAGAGAGCAAGTGATTGAGTCAGCGTCTCAATTCTATGAGGAGGGTAATGCTACAATCACCCCTGAAGAACAGGCCTTCTTTCGACAAGAGTTCGCTCAGTTCCTTGACAATTGGCCCCTTTAGACGTCTCAGTATATGCCATCCTTTTGTTTCTTCCTTGATCCACAGTCTGCAGTTGCCTTGTCGTCCTGTACTAACACTGCATTCCGCTTTTTAAAACTTCACCCGGAACCTGGAACCCTTCCGCATTCCGTTCCCCTTTTGATTCCTGATTCGGTCCACAGTAGTTTGACTCCTTCCACATGGATGTCCATTTACTCCTCTAGGGTATCTCTCTTTTGGCCCTCGTAGTTCCCACCTCCACCCTGAACATATAAATACCCGACACCCTGTACTTGTAGCCTTAAGCTAGTTCTATGCAATCCACGCTAGTTCCTAGCCACCACTTGCCTCAGGGATTGAGTCAACATGAGACCCCTCTGAAAAGTCTTCGTTCCACTTTAGATGGAACACTGCTAGGTTCTACGCATCAGCATAACAGAGTGTTTCAGTGACATCGATGTGGTCCAAGTGTAAGTTTGGTCTATTGGTCCTTTCTCGGCCCTCATCAGTCCTTCTGTTCGAAGGCCAGTCCCTCTTCTCTTTGTTTCAGACTTATTTCCTTGCATTATCACACTCGTTATAGACTCACTGACCATCAGTCATCGCTGTCTATGGACCAATGACGCTGGTCTTTACATACACCCGCTCTTGCACTCATTTTGTAGTCTTGGCCTTAGCCCCATATAAAAATGTCATATTTAGTGTCATAATACCAGCTTCCTTCTGCTCATCAATGACCATCACTGTTCTACCAACCATTTCTACACCATCCCCACCATTTTCACTGTTCACCGACACCGTTTACATCTCTCACTGCTTGCGCATGTCGTTTGGACCTTGAGCCTGGACTATCAGACTATTGGCCCAAGAATCGGTCCACTTTCCTTTTGCTCAGAGCTGCTCAAAGAGCTCTTCCTCTGTTTCCTGCTTGTCCCTGGAGTCCCTAGAGAAGAACTAACCTTCTCCCATATCTAACAGACCTCTTGTACTGTCAGGGTAACCACTCAGGTCACCCTAGTCGGACTTGCTGTTTTACAACTGGAGCCCACTGCAAGGGACTCACAACAATCGGGTTCTAGACAATGTCTTCGACCCACAGCTCGATGACAAGAAATAGAAGCTGACTGCCAAGAGCTTGAAAATTTATGCACCCACTTTCAGGGCCTTGACATCAATGAGGACTCAACCCTCTTTGTGCCAGTAGTATCCCATCACAGCGAAATGGTGCCAGCTATCATGTCTGACAGCAATCAGATGCCTGGAAATACTGATCAACCCTGTCTGTCCTCTGATTGGTCCGGCACTATCTGCTTACCATCACCCACTCCACATCTGGCCATAATTCAGCCATCAAATGCCATACGACCGTGGTGGACCTATATGTCAAGTGCTCTAACAAACATAATGGATGAGCCAAGCCTGGGACTCTTTGTACCCAGCACGTTTATAGAATCATTCCCTGAATGAGCGAGGGGATCATTACCCACCTGGTTTTTGAGATCACTCTCACCATTGACATCCACCTCATCATCTCTGTCTCTGCCTGGCTCTACCACTTCTTCTGCCTCCTCCTCATCAGCACCATCTCTCAGTGATCTCTTGGACCAACTAGAGTCCAAGGCATCCATTTGTCGAAGTCCACTACCACCCTTGGCCTTCTCCCTAGTCTCACTAAGTTCACTGTCATCCTTTACCACATCATCTTGGCTGACCCCTGCATCTCTGGCAACACCTGCTCGTTGACCACAAGTACCCTGGCCTCTTCAGTCCACCTCTTCTCTTCGGCCTGCTTTACCTGCTTGGCCTGTTTCACCTGTTCAGCCAGTCTCACCTGTTCAACCCACATCTCCACCTCACCCTCATCAACTCAAACAAAGACCAATGGCATATGCTATGCCTGCCCATGGAGCTCAGGACTTGCCTGAGTTTGATGAGTCCATTGCTAAGAACTTGCCCCACTTTTTCAACCAGGTCAATGACTTGGGCATGGCTGCCAGTCTTGATGACAGTGAGAAAGTCTGTGCTGCACTGTGCTATGCGGCGTATGACGAGTGGATGTCTGAAAAGTCCTCTCTGAGGCATCTGTAAACCCTGTGATCTGGGCAACATTCATTACCACCGTTAAAACACTTTATCCAGGTTGTGAAGGCACTGACCACTACTGCTGCACTGATCTTCAAAATCTAGTACAGGAGTATAACTCCAAACTAATGCACTCATTAGCTAAGTTCTCCCAATACCACTGCAAGTTCCTAAAAATCTCAACCCTGCTGGTCCAAGCAGCCAAGCTCCCCTCAATGAACCGGGATGCTCTGTTCCTGGTCAGTCTGCTGGAAGACCTCCAGCGCCAAGTCCACTTAAGGCTACTCCACAAGAAAGATGACATCCACTCATTGGACCCTTATCCCATTGCCGACTCTCTTATGGCCACCCATTTCCTTCTCACCGGCTCCACCCTTTGGCCTCTGGTGGCTTCCTCATTTGGCACTGCACCTGACCAACTAACACCTTACTACCCCACATGGGCCACTCCTGGCCCAGCAGTCCCATCACCACAGACCATTGCCCTGCCCGCTCCACTAATCGTGGTGAAACAAGAGCAGGTCGTGATGCAGCAGTCTTCAAACTGAAACTGTGCTTTTTGTGACCTTCTCGGTTACTTTATTGGTGGTTGCCCCCACCACGTGGAATACATTGCAGCTGGCAAAGTCTGAAGGGGCACCAATGGTCAGCTCTGCCTTTCTGATGGGAAGCACATCCCCCATGTTGAAGGCACTAGATGCCTAAAAGAATGTCTTGACCAACTTGCACTGCAGACCGTTGCACAGCCCGGCACTATAATGATGGGCATCCTCTCTCTCTCAATCCCTGACACTGACATGGTCCTTGATATTAGGCCATTGGTCTTCATGACCCCAGCCAAAAGTTGGGAGACCGAGACCGACCCGGATCTTGCTGACCCCAAACTCCAGCAGTACATGGCCCATGCATTAGCTGTGTTTAAGGCTGATAAAGCCAAGAAAAAGGGAAAGCACATGTGATTTGATGGCGTAGAGATACCCGTCCGACATTTGGACCATGCCAGTCCTCATGCAGCAATGGTCACCAAAGAGATTGTCTCACCAGTGGTGGAGGTGGCCTGTGCCTCGACACCTGGACCATCTAAGACTGTGGCCCCTGCACCTGCACCTATCTCATCCGCATCCAACGCTGCATCATCATCATCATCTCTTGCTCCCCCTTCTCCTCATACTGATTTTACTAACAACAGTACTGCCCCAACTGGGCAGTACCATTTTTCATTCCCCCTAGAAGACAAGACTGTGCCAAAGCGCATCCTCGACCAGGTACTAGAGACCACTGTTACTCTACCGGTCTGAGACCTCATCTCTGTCGCTCCAGATGTGCACAAGCATGTCCAAGAGGCAATGACCATCAAGCACGTATCTGCACCGACCAATGTCGTGCAGATCAACAAACTCTTAGGTTGAGATCCTGCAGTGGTGGAACGTGAATTTGGGGACCAAGTTCTTCGGAACAATGAAGGCCTCATCATTGCCCACCATAGCATTCTGCTGTGGTCTCTCCATGCCAGAGTAGTTGGCTCAGGTCAGACCATCACCACAGTCCTCAACTCAAGCTTAAAGATTGTAGCTATGCCTAAACGGGTATGGCTTGACCTTGGACTACCAGTCCATTCAGACCACATCATGACAATGTCGAATGCGAACATGAGCACTGAGGCTATGCTCAGTGTCATCGAAAACCTCTGCCTTGACTTCAGCTCAGGCAAGGTTTGCCTCCAAGTCCAAGTTGTCCCTTGGGCCAACTTCGACCTCCTACTAGGCTAACCTTTCCACTATCTTCTATCTGCTTCTACTGATGACTTCCCTGATGGGGATCAGACCATCATACTCTGCAACCCAAACTTGGGCAAAGAGTTTAAGATGCCGACCCATTCATGGACAGAAGGCTACCCACATTGCCAGCATGAACAAAGGTGTTCAAACCACAAGTCCATCATCGAATACATGGAGTCAGGTTTTTGTTAATCAATGATCCACTGAGAGGTTGGGGAGAGCCTGACCATGTTACTGCATTTCCCCTTTGTCCCCCACCAATTTTAAAGTCTGTTTCACCTTCAGCCCATGCAAGACCACCTCGGTCCTTTGCATATTCATTCTTATCTTCTACCCAAACCGCACCTTTGCCTGCACATCTTTTGGCCTTCTCTTTGGCCTTTTCCTTTGACCCCACTGCTCATGCCTTTGCATATAAACCCATCACAAAGAAGGTTCAACCAGTTGTGGCTTCTCTCAAGGAGGAGTTCCACATCTTGTGCTGCTTACCTGATGAGCCACTTGGTGGTCTTTGACCACTCCCTACTCACCCACCAGCCTTCATGCTAGGCGTTCGTTTTACTCAGGAATATGCCAACACACTTGACCTCGACCTGGCCAACTGGCTGTGGCCCAAGGAACTCAAGTTGGTCCGTTGGCTAGTCCACGAGCATGAGACCACTTTCACTTGGGTACCAACTGAGTGAGGCCATCTAGACGAACATTACTTCCCTCTGGTCAAGATACCAACAGTACCTCACACACTGTGGGTACTGCACAACATTCCCATCCCCCCGAAAGCCTGGGATCAGGCTATATAAATAATCAAAGACCGAATCACCTCAGGCGTATACAAACTGTCTTCCACAGCCTACCAGTCTCACTGGTTTTGCATGCTCAAGCAGGATGGCAAGACACTTCAGCTCATACATGACCTCCAACCCCTCAACGCTGTAACCATCCAGGACTCCTCGGTCCCACCATTTGTCAAGCACCTTGCCGAATCTTTCAGCAGGTATGTGGTCTACAGCATGATGGACTTATTTGTCAGCTACGATCAATGTCCACTCCATGTGGAGTCCTGAGACATGACTACCTTTAATAGTCTGCTCGGCCCACATTGTCTCACCACTCTCCCCATGGGCCATACTAATGCAGTCCAAATTTACCAAGCTGACATGGTGTTCATCCTACAGGACGAGATCCCCCACCACATGATGCCATTCATCAACAACTTGCCCATGAAGTCTGAGACAACGTGCCATCAGTGGGCAGATGGCTCCTATGAGACAATCCCTGAGAACCCTGGGATCCAACTATTCATTTGGAAACACCTCATTGTCGTTAACCAAATTTTACAGCGACTACAAAACATTAACACCATGATCTCAGCCAAGAAATTCGTCCTTGCAGCCTAGATGCTACCATTGTTGGGCACAAGTGCACTTTCGAGGGCCAAGTCCCACACAAAGCCAAAGTCCAGAAGATCCAGGACTGGCCTGAGTGTGAGACTGTAATGCAAGTCCAAGGCTTTCTTGGTACTTGTGGTGTCGTTCATATATTCATCCACAATTTTGCTTCGATTGCAAGATTGCTCATTGACCTGACCCGAAAGGGCATCCTGTTTGAATGGGGTGATGTGCAACGGGAGGCAATGACTTGTCTCAAGGACAAGATCACAAAGTCCCCCCACACTTTAGCGACTTGATTACAAGTCAGGCTGAGAAGTCGTCTTAGCCATCAACACCTCGGCCATCGCAATCAGTCTTATTCTTTCTCAGGAAGGTGAGGATGGCAAGTGCTATCTGAACTGATTTAATTCTATTAGCCTCATGAGTGTTGAGAGCCACTATTCCCAAGTGAAGCTTGAGCTCTATGGACTCTTTCGGGCCCTTCACTCAGTCCACATCTTCATTTTTGGTGTTGTTAACCTCATCGTTGAGATGGATGCCAAGTATGTTCAGGGGATGATTAACAACCTGGACCTACAACCAAACGCAACCATCAACTGATGGATCATGGGCATCCTTCTCTTTTATTTTGAAATGCATTATATTCCCACTGCAAAGCATGCCAGCCCCAACAGTCTTTCATCTCATCCTCTATCTGACAAAGACCCTCCTGAGGACTCAGGCACAGAGGATTGGCTTGACCAGGCATATTCTTTTTCGACCACCCTTCTTAACAATCGCTCTCTTTCCTTTCCCGCCATACTCCCATCTGATGGTCTCACTTCTTCATTTTACCTTTACACCAGTCCCCTTTGCACCTCAGACACTACCATTACACTGCTTCTGACCACTCAGCCTTCACTTTCTTATGCATCAGTCTTTTCTTTGTCCTCTTTGCCTGAACTAGAACCACCCCCTGGCTCACCCTCTATCCCTCAGTCCAAAAAGGCCGAGGTGAAAGAGGACCATCTTTGGACCATCCATTCATTTCTTGAGATGCATATCTGCCCAACAGACCTCTTGGACGCTGAGTTCCACTCCTTTGTGAACTCGGTGACTTGTTTTTTCATTCTTCACAGCTCCCTTTGGTGTCGAGAACTGCACAGCTGTCACCAACTAGTGGAAACCTGAGGCCCGACAGTATGGACTCATCAAAGAGGCACATGACGACCTCAGACACAAAGGTGTCTTCACGGTCTGTACCAGACTCCTCCTCCGTTTTTGGTGGCCAATGTTGGTTGATGACATCAAGTGGTTCATTCGGACTTGCCACCAGTGTCAGGTCCACCAGACCACTCATTTTCATATTCCACTGACCATACCTGTTATTGGTGGTCTCTTTCAATGTGTCCACATCAACATGATGCTGATGCCCCACTCAGGCAGGTATCACTACATTATCCAGGCCTGATGCACTCTTACTGCTTACCCAGAATGGCGGATGCTTCGGACCAAGAACAGCTCGGCCATTGCTGCATTCATCTTTGAAGATCTCCTTTGCCATTGGGATCCTATATCCAAACTAGTCACTAACAATAGCCCTGCTTTCATCCAAGGTTTAGATATCCTTGCCACCCGGTGTGAAATTCGCCATATCTGGATCTCCCCCTACAACTCCCAGGTGAATGGTGTGGTCGAATGGCATCATTATGATGTCTGGGAGGCCATCATCAAAAGTTCCACAGGGGGGGAGTTGTGCTGGCACACTGTTGCTCACTCAGTCTTCTGGGCCGAGTACACCACCATCATTCATTCAACCAGCCTCTTGCTGTATTTTATGGTTCACAGTGTCGAGCTGCTCTTCCCATTTGATATCACTGAAGCAACCTTTCTTATCCCATCCCCTGAAACAGATCCCCTCACTCTGTCAGACCTGATTGCTTGGTGAGCCCGCCAGCTTCAAAAGCATCAGGAAGACTTGGAGTCGGTCCATGAGTGCATCACAAAAGCCTGCTTTGACTCGGTCAAGCATTTCGAGACTGCTTTCATAAACTGGAACAAGGACTTTAACTTCTGCCCTGGAAGTTTGGTTCTCGTTTGTAATACTCAAGTCGAAAAGGAACTCAACTGAAAGACGAAGCCAAGGTATCTTGGTCCAATGGTGGTCCTTCATCAGACTATCAGCAGATCATATCTTCTGGCCAAGTTAGATGGTGCGGTCTCCAAGCTGCACTATGCAGCCTTCTATCTTATCCCTTACTACATTCTTTTCAGATCTGCTACCCACATGACGGACCTCACTGGTCTCGACAATGAAAGTCTCAACCAACTAGTAGGGGAAGATGTCCCCGAGCCCAATGATGTTGATGTAGACCTGGACGATTCGATCTTCTAAGACCAAGTCTCCACAAATCATTTCCCCTCTCTGTTTTACCCCGGGATTAGACTGGTGATGTCTCATATACCATAGAAAGACCACCAACAGACTCTCGCTCCATCTCCTTTACTCTCATAAAAACCATCAATCACTGATGATCATACAGAAAAAGAAATAAAACATCACAAAAACACTGTTCATCTCTTCTTATCATCCATTGTTCCCGTGTCTCCCCCTACCCCTAATATTGTAACTTCAGACTTCTACCCATGCTGAGACACCACGCTGTTTAATCATCTTACAATATAGACTGCATCATAAAAAATCAAAAAGAAAAACAGACCAAAAAACCGTCCAGAAGGTATAGATGAAGGAAGAAGTCCGATGAAGACAAGTCAGGTGATACCCCACAAATACTCTCTCATCTTTCTCTCTTTACTTCAGACTTATTCACACCCTCTTTCACTTCTCCTCGTTCAGACTTTGCATTCATTTTGCATTTTACATGCAAATTTGAGCTAATTATAATGTACAAATTGGCTATTTACAGGATGTATGACAACTTACTTGGACTTGATGACTTTGGGGATCTCAGCCAAGCAAGCAGTGATCTTCTTGAGTCTGTTGAGCATCTCGTCTTGCTTGCACTCCATCGCCTTGGTCTTCCCACGCAGGATGAACAGCTGTGCCTTGAGTATGTTGATCTCCCACATCATCAACTTGACCAGTCCTTGAGCCAAGTGTTTGCTGATCTTCTTCAGCCTGACCTTCTCTGCCGCCTTGCCCTTGCCCTTCCCTCTGACCGGCATCGCCTCCACCACACCATCATCGCCATCAGACCTGTCAATGGAGATCAGGCTCAGTGCCCTCTTGCTTGGCCCCACCTTCACTGTGGACCACATGGCCTTTCTTGGGACTGCTGGCCTGAGTGTCAGTGAGCTGCATCTATGACGTTTGGACCACTTACCCTTCTTGGTTGCACCCTTCAGCTTTGTGACCTCCTTCTTCCTTGGCACCACTTGGCCCACACTCTTGTCACACCAGATCTGCCTTTCATAGCACTGAAGGCACACCATCCCTGGTCCAGGGAGACACTCCTCGGGTGGGTTAGCAGACCTGCACTGCACACAGGCATCTTCTTTGTCATTGGCCCCATCTTCTTCCAGCTCCTCCACCCATTGACAGATCCAAGGAACCACCACAGTCCTCATGATCTTAGCCTTTTTCTCCTTGGCCGGCTTGCCTTCTCCTCCCTCATGTGTCCTCTGGGAACAGTTTAGTAATACCACCCCATAACCCACAAACACTTACTTTTGACAAAGATGTGCCCAAAGACATGGCCCACCTCACAGCCTCGACCACCACCGCCTCTGCTTGCAGCTCGGCAATGAACTGCCCAGCGTCAGCCCGCAGCTCCTCTCTCAGGTGCACCACCACAGTCCTTGCCTCCTCCTCATCAGTCGCCACCTCTGTTGCATCCTCTTCCACAGGACTCACATGTTCCTTCCCTAGGCTCTTCTCCATGCTAGACACACCCATGTTGCCCTCTTGATGGGCCACCTCTTCTTCATTGGGAGCTGGTCCATGTGCTAACCACGCCCGAAAACATTCATTGGCCTCATTGAGGTGGCTGTTGACATCCTCAGCCAGCATTGTGTCTAGGCCAATTGCTGCAGTGGCTTTGGCCGCCAAACTCCATGCATCCTAGGGACAAATACATCAGCCATCTGTGCAACCACATGCCAACCACTTACCATCACCAAGCCAAAGCTCGCCACCCAATCATCCTGCTCCTCTCTGAAGTCCTCGCCATCCTTTGGCAAGGTCCACACTACTGTGTCGAGGGTGGTTGTTGCCTCCAGAAACGTCTCTTGTAGCTTCATCCGATGGGCCACACCCCGGCTTGTGAGTTGATGGTGCTTCTCTATGCGGCTGGTCATAGTGGTGGATGAGGAGTGATGGGGGGGAAGAGCAAAGACATACTGGACTTATTGGGACACAACCACAAAAAATTCAAACTCCGCATTATCTCGCGCCAACACAGCCACATTCCCTGACTGAGACAGTCAGTTGCTAAAGTTCCACATGGATGTAGAGACTGGTAGGTCTCTAAGGTTACACACATGTTTCACCCTTGATACACGTTTCAGCCACACCCCTGCACCCAAGGCACAGGGTATGGACTCTTATAGACGGAACGTATTATGTAAACCTATGTACCCTATGAATATATAAACCCAGCGGACGACAACTGGCATCCCCAGTCTAGTTCACTTGGGTATCCTCCTCTCTAAGGCCCCAACCTAGACGCCAACTCTCTCCCCTCCAAAGAGCTTTGGTTGACAAGTGGTAACTTGAGGACTTCAGGTCTTAGGGTTGTATCATTTGAACTAGACTCTCCCCTCCCTCGACTACCAACCTCTTCTCATTACCTGCTCGCATCCCCACGTAACAAATGCGTGCCGGGTTCCTCGAAGGAGATAGCACACAAGGCTCAATGGAGTTCTACTAGTGCCTATCCGCTTTCACGCGACCCTTAAACCCTTCCTTGCTTCTGATTCGTGCTTACCCCCTCTATGGTTCTCTCACCCGTACGAGGCTAGAGTAGTGGTCTCTGAGGAGAACGTTAGGAACGAGCTCGCCACGTCAGACGTTGATCGGGAGCAGTCGCCTGAAGAGCACACGCTGTCCCCCTCTCTCACCCCATTTTCAGATTGGAGCCCCGCTCTGCCGCTTCCACCCCGCTCCCCCTTCACAAGCTTCTTGAGGGAGCTCAGCCGAGACCTTACACCCTGTCTTTGGGAAGATCTATCCTATGTGCCGTCTGATGAGCCGGCCTTCGCTTTATACACAAGGTCCGGAGATCCACGCTTCCTAGAGAACGTGCAGATCAACCCCCCCACTCCGATCGACCAGCAGTCGATCATCGCCGAAACACCAGAACCGGGAGAGATCCTGTTACGCATATCTCGACCCGAACGACGCATCGCCCCTCCCCCCTTACGTACCCGATACCTTATCACGCCACCAGACCCCGTCCGTCGCTGGACCGTCTCAACAGTCACACTTGAGAGATACCAGCGAGTTCGGTATTAAACGAGAGAAAGAGACCCTGGAGTTAGAGGAAGCTCCGAAGATAGTAGCAAAAAAGCCGCGGATAGAAGGACCCACGGAGCCCTGTCCCCAAGTAGCACGAAGACGCGTGCCATTCAAACCCTTCCGCCGAGAAAGGATCGTGCGAGAAGACCGACCCCTCCCCAATGGAATCACAAGAATTAATCTCCATCCAAGATGCTCGCTTCACAAGCCGAAGCGATTTCTTTAGTTTACATACCCAAATAAATTCCTTTTTGACACCACCAGCACGTAATGGCTCATATCCAACTCCCCGAGGCGCTCACGGATGCCCTCAATATCCTTGCCAACACTGACAGTTGGCAACCCTTCTCCAATGCCCTGTGAGGACACCTCGAGGACACGGAAAGGAAAAGACTTAGGTGGCAGGACCACACCAATACAATGGCTCAGGGCATGGCTGCCCTGGAGCAACAACTTCGAGACACAGAGGTGCAGATTGCCCTCCTCTTACAACGACAACCACAAGGGCCACCAGCCCCCCCTCCTCCGCCGGCAGGTTTAAATGACCGGCTATCCAAAATTGTGAAGGACCCCGGCGAGTTCGATGGAACCAAGGGGAAGACCTTTGAAGAATGGTGGACCAAGGTCCAAATGGGGCAGCAGGAAAACGCCCGCGTACTCCATGGGGATACAGCGGTGAAAGCAGTCCTCTCCCACATGACAAAAGGGGCCAGCAAGTTCGCACAAGCCCACCTTAACGCCATCATGGGTGGTATGCAAATTACGTGGGCAGAAATGTCCACAAAGATAATAAATCAATTCTGCTATGCAAACGAGCAAGAGTGGAATAGGAAGGCGCTGGCCACCCTCAAAGGAGACTCTATGATGGTCGAGACCTACTTGACCAAATTCGAGACACACGCCCTGCAGGCAGGGTATACCGAAGAAAGGCTCCTGGAAATAATGGAGCAAACCACCAACCGCACCCTCCTCGGTCACCTGGTCATGGAAAAAGGGAGATACACGGATCTTGCCACAATGAAGCACGATCTACAGGAACTCGGACAGCGTAAAAACCTGTTCGATTACATAAGGAAAGGAACGGCAAACAGGGCCGCTGGCAAAACCCGGGACCCCAACGCCATGGACATCGATGTGGTCCAAAGCCGCTCGACAAAATGCTACAACTGTGGCAAAGAAGGGCACTTCTTGAAAGAGTGCCCGAAACCCAAGATCCAATGCCCGGAATGCAAGTTCCTGGGCGGAGGACACAAGAAGGACTGTGCTAGATGCAGCAAAGGAAACGGCCGCAACGTGTGCGCCACTAAGGATGATGACGTCCATACATCCTGGGACGACGATAAAAGCACCAAGATCAAGACTCCCAGCGTAAAAGCCGCCGAAGCCAAGGCCCAAGATAAGGGCAAAGGACGAGATTTCCAAAGGTCCATACAAGGAATGGACTTCGAAGAAGTGCGGGCTTGGTTCCGCGATTACGAAAATCTGAAAAACAAGTCGGAAAAAGCTTAGGCCCGAACCTTACTGGGAAGGTTCAGGGCCGAACTAATACTAACAGATTCTCCCCCCTCTCTGTAGAAGAAATCGTAGATGACAAGGATTCTGCAGATAATTATTCACCACCTTTGCCGTCAGCTGGGCCTCCTTCGGAGCTCGCCAGGGATGTTACACCTGGGCTTAATTCGGCTCAAAATACAAAAACCAAAAATACGGAAATACCTGACGAAGCCTACGTTCACACCACACACCCAGAGTGGGAAATTCTCATGGAGATAAGAATCTGCCCATGGGAGCGACGAGGAAACTATGTAAACCTCAAGGCACTTCTGGACTCAGGTGCAAATGCTATCTTTATCGACCGCCAATGGGCGGAAGAAAACAATATTCCCTTATTCAACCTTCGACATCCCATTCCAGTGTACAATGTGGATGGAACCCTCAACTCCGCAGGATCGATATCCCACGCAGCGGAATTAGTCCTCGAGTTTCAGGGACACCGAGAACAGGTAACAGCAGAAGTCACCGATCTTGGCAAGAACGCCTTCATTCTCAGATACTCATGGCTGAAGCGCCACAATCC
>JBBPLT010000718.1:0-14274 GCA_038089955.1 Strobilomyces dryophilus | reverse complement strand
CAGTGCTCTGATGTTGGCTTTGTGGGCATCTCGTAAATGCTAGCTCACCCAACCTTGAACCGACTCAATTCTGGCCACCATTTCATTCGAGCTGCGCAAGCTTGCACGAACCTCGTACCGTATTCACTGACAATGCCCCACCCCCTTCCTTCGCTGCCCACTCAAAATTGATTATTCCCCTCAGAGATGATGATTAGTCTTCGCAGGTCCCTACGATCCAGTGGAACTGCTCCTCCCATTCGCTCTTGATTTCTGAATCTGGAACGAATTCGGCATACTTCATCGCTATCCCAAAGAAGCCTCCGGGCCGCCTCTGAAAGCACAGCAGCTTCGGTGCATGTCTACGATTTGCACAAAACTTACACAGATCGTATGAGAACTCTCTGTATACTTGACGATATGCTTTTCCTCCCCGCCCTCAGTCGTCTGTGTAAAGAAACCAACCACGACATCTGGCAAGGAAGAACTCGGAAATAATCTAGAACGTGATGGTGGATTGGGAGTCAGGACAGCATAGGTTTGAACTGGGAAGTAAAACACGGCGTTCTTCTTCTCACGTCGCCAATAGCCTCCGCATTCCGGTTCCTGATGGCTTCTGCAAGGTCAGTCTGCATCCTTGTAATCTTGACCGGAAAAACCCTTATAACCATTATATCTTGTTCACGGACCCAACAACTGAGCGTTATCGGGGGTTTAAAGATGATTGCCTAGTCACGACCGTGCTGGCGTAGTGTGTTTACTAAGCGTTACAGTTATAGTCACGTCCACTTCCATGTTTTGTCATGCCAGGTTGGACCTGGATGTGAGTTTCCCACGGTGTAATACAGCATTCTCGGACGGACAATGCTAACGAGGGTCGTCGTCGAGGGTGTCGCGCAGTTATCTATTCCGGGCGAGCACAAATTTTGCTCAGGAGGTAAACACCGTGACCGCAGTGCTCTCTGTCAATGCTGATGTGCAGCCCTTGTGAAGACAGGTTCTGTTGTTGGAACATGGCAGCAGGTATAATTTGGCACTAGGTACCACTAAGAATGTTGACGAACATTGTCCGCTAGTAGCCTGCGCTCCTGGACGCGCTATTTGCCGAACGACGACGACGACTCGATCTCGCCGCCTCTCCTAGTACACCTCTACATGGATTTGGGACGCGCACGCATGCACGCCCTCCCATCTCCCTCGGCCTTGTCCTCGTCCCATGTGATCGTGCACGGTCCCCTTGAACACGGAGACATGGGCGGGAAGGCAAGTGTTGAATGGACCAGAATCGCCAGTCCACGCGAGAACGCCGACATCACCCGACCGAGTCAGGACATTCGCCAACAGACGCCAAAGAGCACTCTCCCCTTCACCGTATATCGCCGGTATACCAGAAGCCGTAAAGACCCCGAGCAACGAGTATGCCTCATCTTCGACCAGCGTCGTGTTCCGGCTCGAAGCCAGACGTAATTTTTCCCGAATGTCCGCCAATCCTGGACGGAGTGATAGCAGTTCCTCTGCAGGGACTCCTGTAGCTTCCTCCATCTCCGAGATCACCTCCGGTGACTCCTTGTGGTTCTCCAGCTGTAGATTTAGATAGAGTTTCCAATCTTCCGTATAAAACAGCACAACCTTGGCGGCGATATATTCCTGCAGAGTCCACGAACGAGTGTTCCAAATACTTCTCATGAGGGCACCGAGCTGCGCCGAGGAAAGGACGCCGCGGAGGTAGACGATCGTCAGCGCGGACCCTTCGTACCACTTGGACATGACTACGAGGGCCTCTTGAAGTACGAAGTGGTCCGACTGATTGATGCAACATGTGTCGCTCCAAGCCCAGCCGAATCCGGCATCTCGAACGACTTTGCAAAACGTTTGGGGTTTGTCATGAGTAGCAGACGGATCGAGGTCATACACCGAGATGTTCTTGACCTGGTGGAACAGCGGCTCGTCGTCTTCC
The DNA here is from genome assembly GCA_038089955.1 of Strobilomyces dryophilus. Lineage (NCBI taxonomy): Eukaryota > Fungi > Basidiomycota > Agaricomycetes > Boletales > Boletaceae > Strobilomyces > Strobilomyces dryophilus. The sequence continues at coordinate 12,338 of JBBPLT010000718.1, read as the reverse complement.
CACTTGTGGGACAGCATGACGTATCGGAAGAAATCGCGCACTGCGCGCTTGATTCGGACGTAGTCCACGCGCGTCGTCATGGACGACATGAATTCTCCAAAGGTCGGCGACGATTCGAACACGGATTCCAGTTCCTTTCTATTGTATAGACGCCCGTCGGACGTGTTGATGAGCTCGCGCGGCAAACGACTGATCGTCTTCTGGACGTGTTTGCGGATCGTCGCTCTCATGTTCAACGGGTGGATGTACCGGTCACCGAGTTCTAACGGATAGCCTGAGCATGTCATTCACGTCAAGTAAGGAAGCCACGACTCACGTTGAACTTTCACATCTGGTGACTGCTCTATCTTGGAGAGCATCTATTCAAATGCCATGATCGCACTGTCATGGTCTCCGGCCCTATGCAAAGCCGCATGTTTCATCTCATACCCCCACAACAACAACGGATCGAGCGTGATGACCTTGTCTGTTCTATCAGCAAAGACACTTGAGCAAGCGAAACTACGCACCTGGTTCGCATCGTCTGCCGCCTCTTCATACGACCCAAGTTCGAAATATGCTTTGCTCCGTTTGATTAGAAGATCTTTCTTGGAAATGGGATCCAGCGACAAGGCCATCGAATAAAAGGAGATGACCTCCGCATATTGCTTTGAATCCGCGGCAGCATCTCCGAGATGTATCAGTCTGCCGGAACAACGCAGCCCAAAGTCTAAGATAATTGCTACATTTAGAAGGGGCAGCGTGGAACACTCAACAACTTACCCAGAGTCCATTCTCGATGCTCACGCTGCCTGTTCGTCTTTTCTCCAGAGTCGCCTTTCAGATTGTGGAAGGTCTCGACCGCGTCGATGGTCCGACCTGCTGAAAAGAGGGCTTCACACATGTACTGCCGTACCATGAGGTCAAGATCATTGGCGTATATGGTGCGTCATGTACGTGCCTGGACCACGCAGCACTCCGAGTCAGAGGGGACTGTGCAGATCAGGCCCTCCATGCGCGATATCGCATCAACTTCCTCTCCTGCCATGAACACGACGGTGGCCTAAGCCGTTGAGAAGACGGATGGTGCACGTGCAGAAAATCACGGACCTTGATGAGAAGAAGAAATGTGGTATGAGAATGGTGAAGGTAGTGGAAGCCCATGTCGCAGGCTGCATAACTCTCGTTCCGTTCTCCGTTGCCAACGCACGCCAGAGCTTTTGCAATGCAGCCGAAGGCAGAGGGTCGAATTTTCAGGGCCTTTTGGTAAGGTGATGACGCCGTCAGCGTTTGCGCTCAGGCTGCTAGTTGAGTGAAGCACACCATTTCTGCGTCGGCGATCGCTATGGGCCACTTCTTCAGGCGCGCGCGAACGAGTGCACGACTGGCGAACATCCAGTGCGTTGGATTGCGTGAGGCGGTGATGGCTTCCGTCAACAAGGTTTCTGAGTTTTCAAGTCGACTTTGCTTCCATACATCGAGGACGGCGCCGTCAATCAGAAAATTTGGTTCGCGGAAGGGCGATATAGACTCCTATTTGGAAACTCGACACCAAGTACTTACTGCAGAGCAAGATTCTCCCTGGGCAGGTACAGAGTAGTCAGTGCGGCACGAACTATGTGGGTCGGTAGATCCTACCGAGGTGCACTCGGGTGCATCGTCGTCATCACATCCCGAAATCAAAGGCTGGTCGCGAGTGGATGCCTGTGGAATCGTTCAGACGAACCGATGTCCGACGATACACGGTGCCTACGATGGCGCGGGACAGGCTTTCAATCATTGCTTTCCCGAACTCACCCCTATGGCGACCGAGCTGTCATCCGGTGAGATCGAGATGGAGTGAACGTTCTCAGAGTATCGGATGTGACCGAGCTTGGAGTGACTCGTGGATGTGTCCCACAAGGTGACAGTGCGACCGGTGGAATATGCTATGAATCCTCCGTGCGTCGGTAGAGCGATGCACGAGTAGTTGTTGGCGTCGGGGACGTGCCATGCGGAAACCGTCGACCCAGTTGACGCGTCGAGTCGCCTTATCTCCTGGTCAGATAAGACAAACAGATGGTCGCTGGACCAGCAGAGGCCGGTGCCGAAATACGGCGTGACTTTCAGTGGGATGTCCACGAGCAAGCCTCCGTCGCTGTCCCAGACTCGAACGCGATGTCGAGTTGCCGTCGCGATTCTGTCCCCCCGAGGCGAGTACTCTGCCGCGTGCACTCCATCTTCGTGTCTGAATATCTGCAGCGGTTTCCCAGCCGCGACGTCCCAAATCGTGGCCGTCGAGCTCTGATATCCAGAGAGGAGTCGAGTCGAGTCAGCGGGGGACCAGTCGATGGCGTTGACGCTCGGCCAGCCGTCCTGCCTGTGACCAAAGACTTGTTGGTACGTCGCCGCGTCCCATACGCCAATGTCGCCCCAGGCTATCGACCCGGCAATCCGTCGCCCGTCCTTGCACATCGCCACACCGTACGACGCGCACGGCGATAAGATTGCCATTTCTCTCCGTGGGTCCTGCGCTCGCCACACTTTGACCTCATCGTCCCCGCCGCTGACGAGAATCATTCCGTCCACAGAGAACGTCAAGCTTCGTACCCTCCCATAGGCGTCGATTCGGACCGCCCCAGAATGCTCTTTCCCAGGCTGATCAGTCATCGATGCGGATCCACTTTGTCACGCACGCACGCACCGGTCATCGTGGACGTCCTGCAGGGCTAGTGGCAGAAGGCTGTGAATCGTATGCCTTCGTTTGCCCTCATCGATATAGATCATACCCACGCCCCCGGGCCTCGTGATTTCGGGCTCACTTGGCTCGGCCCGCGTTTCCCCCGAGGAAGACTCAAAATGACGTCGACCCGCCACCCCAAGTCTCACTTTGCTATCAGCACAATGCTGCAAAGTCGTACTCTCTACTCATGTAGGCCCAACCGTCATGTTACTGCCGAACCACCCACCCTGCTGTCTCAACGACGCGTGTGAACTCCAAACAAGATCGATCAAGGAAACGTACACGACGTAGATCTCCCTCCACGACGGCGCCCGTCCCGTCAAACCCAAATGAGTTCCACCGAGATATGCCCGACACGACCGCTCCATCACATCAAAACAGTCCGGCGAGATCGGCGAACGGGTCCTTGTTTTGGACGGCGGGTGGTTGCGTCTGCGTCTGCGGCCGTTGCCCGCTCGCGGCGCCGGTCGTCTGGTTGTAGTATCCGCTTAGACCGGGTGGCGTCGCCGGTCCAGAAGGCGGTGGCGAGGCACCCAGAGACGAGGACCGTGGACCGCCACCGACGGATGTGCCCGTGGCCGATTTCCAAAGCTGGTTCTGCGGTTTGGGTTGCATCGTGGTGGTGAAATGGGCCGCCGACCCGACGGGGGCGGTTTGTTGGTACGGCGTAGGCTGAGGTTGTATTATCGACCCCATGGGAGGCGAGGGAACGCTACCCAAATATGATGGTGGCGATGTCGTCCTCCCAGCAGAATCGCTGGAAGATCCCATCGAAGGGGAAGGTGTCCCGGGAAGCATGATCGACCCGAACTGAGGTTGTGGCTGCGCAGTGGAGGTGGATGCCACCGAAGGTCGCGTTGCGGAATTGATGGGAGGAGGCTGTTGTTGAGAAAATAAGCTCATCAGATCGTCGACGGTGTCCGCGGTTCCGCCGCTGGTAGCATTGGTTGATCCGTCGTCGAGATCGATGAGCGAGGACCCAGTGCCGTCCGCCCCAGACCCAGATGTTATGGAAGTCGGTATGGACGCTACGGCTACAAAGTCTCCTTTCTGGAACGCCTCGAACCGCGCTAGGGCTATGTTGATTTGGTCGTTTGCCTCCAAGAAGGCGTCTGCGCCAAGGGTCGACATTTAGACAGATACCACCTCTGGGGCCACTCACTGAGAGATTCCGGGTCGTCAGTCTCCGCGTCGGACACCCATTTTTGCAATCTCGGACGAGCGCCCTTCAGGAGTGCCGCCACCTGATCGTATGCGTCACCCTTTGCCCAGCGCTCGCCTTGTTCCGCATCTACGTTGTCCAGCATCTCGTTCAGTAGAACCACCTTGCTTTGCAGTTTCGCGAGCTCCGTCAGCGACTGACTTCGATAATCTGGTTTCGCGTCGGGGTTGGCACCCGCGAGAGCCTTCATGAGTTCCTGCGCCGCGGCGAGGTCGCGTGGTGTTCCTCGTCGGATGAGTTCCTGCAGCTTGGCAGACTGGGCTTCTCTGTCTTCGTTCTCGAGTTCTTCCGGAGATTTTATCGTCTGACGAAAACGAGTGAGCGCCAGCTGCGGATCCGCAAACGGGCTCGACGTCACCATGGTGTGGTCGGGCACGTTCCGCGAGGACAGTTCTCTGAATCGATACCCCTTGAAGGTCAGCAGGCGATGCATGTCCCTGATGTTCCCGAGATCCTCCTTCCACCTCGACTCGGTGCAGATGCCTTCCTTCCAGCCGTGGATGAGATCGAGTATGCGCGACATGACGGGGCCTGGAAACGGGGGCGGACGTTCTGGGAATCGGCGGACGAGCTCGTTGAGGAATTCTTTGGTGGAGATCTGGAGATGCATCGGGTATCCACACGACTGGACGAGGGTGTCGAGGAGGGCGAGGGCGAGGACGGCGATGTGGGGGTTCCTGTGGTTCGCGAGCCGGGCGACGAGCATGGCTGCTTCCCGGGGCCTGTGGGGTGGTGAGACGGCGCGGGAGGGGGGACGAGGGGGACTCACGTGTTCGCCTTCTTGGTGTTCACGAGGTCCGCGATCTCGAGGTGTTGGGCGTAGTTTGGTTCGGGGAGGGCCGGGTCGCAGGCGTTGGTGACGAGGACTTCGAGCCGGGAAGCCTTGAACCACGCCGTCGTCTGAGAAAGCATCGTGGTCGTCGTGGGAATTTGATCGACATGTGGTCCACACTTTGCTCGTCGCTTTGCCCGGCCCCGCCCATCGCTTGGTTCCACCCCGAGCAGGAGGTCTACCCACCTCCACCGTGCACAACAATGGCCGCGCTCGAGACATATAAACCCGGGAGCCCTGGATGATTCTCCTCAGCTCCATCCTCTGCGAGAATCCGGTCATTCTCTCGATACACTCTTTCATCTCTAAATCATGCCCGTACGTCCCCTTGGATTCCTCAGCGAACTCGCGACTGACACGCTCGTTCTAGATTCAGATTTACTCCTGCACCAAGGCCGGCTGTGACGATATGTTCACAAAGGAGCACGACCTCAAAAAGCACATCGTAGCCCACGAAAATCCTGACAAGTGCGTGTGGGTCTAGCAGAACGATCGTCGTCTCACACACGATCATCGTTAGGGTTTTCCATTGTCCGCATTGCGACTTCATCAGTCTTCAAAAGAAGGGCATTGCAATTCACATCGCGAAACAGTGAGTCGACCCGTTCGCCTCGTTTTCATCCTAGATGTCGACTCGTCCATCTTCCAGCACCGGAGAGAAAAACCTGGTGTGTCATGAGACGGTCACCGTCAACGGCTGCCCACAAGCTTGCGGTTACCGCACCTACGACCCCTCCGCCTTGTCCAAACACCGTAAAAGGGTGCATGCGCCAAAACTGGCCACTGACGACAGCACGCCAAAGGCTCCTCACAAGCCGCACCAGAAGGAGGGGAAAGCTCCTCGACGCCGCAACCCCGCTCAGTGCATCACTACGTCGCTGCGTCGCTCGCCTCGCAAGCACAAAAACCCTCACTGTGGCGGCAAGACGCGTATCTCGATCCTCGATCCTTTGATTTATGCGACAGGCGAGCGCGGGAACGAGATGGACGTCGATCCGGAGGAGGATGACATTCATTCCCCCACCCTGATCGGCACCGACGATGAACCTGGACTCGACGCCCTGTTCGACTGTTCGTTGCGCGCCGAGTGGATGGCGCAGTACGAGAAAGGTTACACCTCGTTCGACATGACCGACGCGGCGCGTCAACTGGAAGTCGTCCCCGAGGATTCCCCTTTCGATCCGGCTGTTCGCTGGAATTGGACGGGTAGAGAAGGATGTCTGTGCCCCGAATGGATGGCCGAAGTCGGAATCGAGGGTTGGGACGAGTCTGTGTTGTAAAGGCGCTCAAGGACCACTGTGTGATCCATGCGTGAGCCGGTCCTCGCGCGTGGGTCGGATCAACTTTCTTTTTCTTCCCGTTTACATCTGCATCCGCTCATCCCGAACGCGGTCACGAACGTACCGACACTCGCTCGTTCATCATGTCATACATAACATCTTCTCGCATTTCCGCTGTATCGTTAACTCTCGTTTGTATAGTATTTATTGCGAATCAATGAGTCGTGGCCATCTTGGACTGGGACGCGATCACTTGACGCCAAAATGTCACGTTGAACCGCGTCGATCAGTCCACTCTGGGATCCACCGAGGCTCAAAGGACTCCATATGTCGGTTTTCGGAACGTGAGGTGTACCGAGACGAACCGTGGGAACCGTAACCCTCGACGACGCTTTAGCATGCAACCACTCGTCGATCGATCGATCGTCTCGTATCCAAGCAAGATTCCTGCCCGCAAAAAAGTGCTTGCTCCCGCCATTTATCGCAGAGCATCGTCTGCGTCATTCTCAACCCCTCGAACGCCCCAAAGGTTAGGGATCCAACGCACAGGAGGCTTCGGAGAATGCTCGAGGTGGAAAGTCCACAGTGGATGTTCTTTGTGACGCTTTGGAAGTACGCGCCGCAATGTACGTGTCTCCCGCTTTGACTCTGCCACAAAGCAAAGACGCGTGATGTTCAAGCGGCCTCCACATTTCCCTGAACGTCCAACAATCAGGCCTCCATGTATATAAACCTGCTACCTGGTTGTGGTTTGGGGCACGCGTCTTTTCTCCCATTTCACGCACGTCCGCATCATCCAATAGGCCATGAACAACGTACGCTCCCTGCTCGTCTTGTCGAACAAGGTGCTGACCGAGGCTTCGTCCAGGCTTATCCCTGCACATTTCCTTGCTGCGACAAAGTCTTTTCGAAACCCTTCGAGCTGAAAAAGCACAAGGTCACCCACGAAGACCCGGATCGGTACGTCAGGTCTTGTGGCATGACCGTCGCCCGACTAACGATCACCATAGCGTATTTTATTGCTCAGAATGCGACTTCATCACTCTTCAGAGGAAGAATCTCAAGATACACTTCGCAATACAGTTAGTCTCTTCCACGTTTTCGCCCAACGTCGACGGGATGCTGACAACGTTCCTTGTAGCACGGGCGAAAAGGCTCACCAGTGTCCACATATGGTAGAGCCCTCACTCGGCAAAGAACGCTGCCAGTACAGAACGAACGACCCTGCCGCCTTGACCAAACACCGGAAGAGAGTCCACGCGTATATACCCCCTCCCAGCCGCTGTTGGCCCAGAAAGGCTGCTGCTGCTTCTCGCCAGCCTCAGCGAAAGGACAGAAGAACTCTTGGTCGCCTCCACCCTTATCAGCGTCCCCTCCCGACCTCATGCCAACAACCGCTTCCTCCAACCCAAGAGGTCAACGTTGCCAGCTATGGCATTGGGCATCTGCTTCCTTTCACTGCGCTGCCAGAAGGTTTTACCCCCCTCCCATTGCAAGGAGGCATGGAGGGACAGCGACAAACCATCGAACCATTTCCTTCCAGCGTTTTCTCATACGACCCATATGCTTCCACGTCCACCGACGCGACGACGTTCGTCGCTCCCGTGCAAGAAATGGACTTGAACGCCCCCTACGACCGTTCGCTGGACCCCGGTTGGCTGGCATCGTACGAGATGAGCTACACCACGTGGAATGCGACGCGTCTCCAGCAACCTCTCCCTGCGGTGCCCTCTTCGGAACCGACGAGTCTGAACACGTCGACAAGTCAGCATTGCCAGGACGAGGCCGCCTTCGAGGACTGGTTTCAGTCTAGTTTTCTGCGTGGCAATCAACAGCCTTTTGTTTGATGCTTGCTGGCCACGCATCGATCTCTGCATCTGTTTCGTCCCACCGCTAGATCCATCGACACTTCGTGTACAGAACCCGTTGTTCGCTGCATGTTCTCCTTCCATTTATACCCATCGCATCGTTGGAAACGTCCCCTTCGTCTCGTGAGGTGCAACCATGTACTGAGATGATACCACCGACGAACGACATACGAGGCTGCTAAACGCCTACGTTCATCGCTGCACCTTTACGCCGGAGACGAGAACGGAATCAAAGCATGACCTCACTCGAGGCTCCTCCGCGAGCGATCCGGACTCGTCAGGAAAAGTCAACAACGCCTGTTCGATGCAGGTCTATCCGACGACATAGGTGATCACGTGATGGTCGTTTCTCGTACACTAACTGTAGGGTACTTGAGACTTATCGGACTTTGAATCCGCCCGTTTTGGACTCAAGGGACTTAACTTATACGGTAGGTGTTTACCACGATCCTTGCGAAATCGACGGTCCAGCCGAGGGACACGTTGGTCGTCGCGATCTTGGTGTGGTTGGACTGGGAGGTGGGATCGAGGATGGGGATTTGGGCGGCCATGGCGATATCGATGGCGATCGCAGGAGATCAACGCACGGCGCGTGCCGAACGTATATGTATGTATCATCTCCGCGTTGCGCCCGAGTCGACCGAAGCGAATTTCATTAGAATACTCAAAGTATTTGTGAGGTCTCACGCTGAGAGTCGTCTTCGGCAAATGCCGTGAGGCTCGGACAGTCAGCCGCACAGTCACAGAATTTGGGACCCAATCACGGCAGCGCAAAGCCTGCACTCACTGATTCAAGGGATTCACGCTCTAGTGAAACATTTACTACGAGTGCGCGTTCCAATTTCTAATAGGGCGTCTCACCCGAACGCGCGGGCCAGATGAAAATGATCGTATCGGGTTATTCATGTCCGATGACGTCGACCAGGTGAGGTTGATTTAGTTTGCATTCGGACCAGTCGTCATTTTGTCGTCATTAATTTGGCCGGAGGCTGACATGGATGGGTATAAAAGTTTGGCGTCCGAGCATGCGAGATCAGCAACCGCCGTTATCGCCCTCGTCGTACTCTCGCTCTCGATGCATTCATACAAGTCCCAGATCGCCAACCCCGTCATCACTCGCAAGGACTCGCCCTCCCCGCGCTTCGTACGTCGTTCCTAACGTGTTTGCCTTTCGTGTCGAAGCTGACGACACGCCGTAGCCCACGCCGACCTCCAGACCGTTCGTGGTCGCCAGCCTGTCCACGAAACGGTATGCGCCTACCGAGATCCCGGCACAGAAGGCGCGAGCGATCCGCTCATCGTCCTCAATCAAGGAACGACCAAACTTCGCTCACGGGACTACAAAGAACCGCGTAGCCCACAAGGTCGATTCGATGGTGTCCCCACTCAACGACGCAGCCCACGTGAGTCACTTGCCTTTCCCGTCCTCTCGTTCGCGGTTCAACCTTTTCTCGGACAGTCAAAGTCATCGGAGCCTGCCGAAGGAAGGTTCACTATGGGTAGCAGGTCACGAGTCGATGCTGGCGTACCGTCGATCGCCGTACACAACGAGGCTATCCACGGCACTCTCACGAACGCAACCATCCCCACGTGCTCGCCCCCGGCACGGACGACGCCACGGGACGGTGAACCCCTCGCGAGCGTCTGCGGCGCGCTGCAACCCGGTGTTGCAGGAACGCCAGAAGGATCGCAAGGACGCCCCGACTCTGATGCCACTCCCACGTCGTCGTCCTCGACTGTCATCGAGACCTCGGCAAACCCTACCGTCGGACTGAACATGGCAAAGACTGCCAGCCCTCTGAGCGAGTCGTTCACGGACATGTCGCGCGCGCTGTGCGTCGCGAACATGTTCCAACCTCAGAGGCACGACGCGATGGTCGCCCTCACAAGAGCGATTCACGCGCTCGCCTCGGCGTCCATCGGGAACTCGGAGACGGTCAGCAAGACCAGAAGGATGTTCGGGTGCGGCTTGAACATGGCTTGGACCGTCTTCTCTCCCGGACCCGCGTCGCAGTCCAGTCCCCCGGGCCAGAGCGTCGTTGCTGATGTCTTTGGAACATGCGTTTCATGTGCGCAAGAGCAAGTCGTTTCTCCGCTGAACAAGGACGCGGAGGCGTCTAAGGACACTACCTCTCAGATGGAGATCGACACGGTGCACAAAGGAAGGTGGTGGAAGGCCGCTGCGCGGTTGACCACTGCCTGGAACGTCCTGATTTCCCTCGTATGGCACAATGACGACTTCCGTTGGGCTCTGGGTCGCGGATACAGACAGTTCGGGCGACGCTGACCGCAGACATGCGTCATGGAAGGTACGTCTGGTGATAAGATGTTGAACGCAGAGTTCTAACCCTTTACTCTCGATTGCCGTTTTCCCTTTCAAGCTTCCTTCCACAAATCAATCCTGAAGATATCTTCCGACGATCGACTTCAAGAACCCTCATGAGGTGCCAGCCTGCACCATGCGACGTCGTCCGAGGTTCCACGGCCTCTATGACGACGATTTCTAGCGACATCAGAGTCCCGTGTATTCACGATGGAAGGCACCATCCCGCACCGTTTTGCGACGTCCATGGCCGCCGGGTTTTGGTTCCGTTGCTTGCAAACGCTTCACCAATGGTTTCTCCGCGTCCTGTCAAACGATCCTGGATGCTTCGTGGTATGTTTACTCTGCCACCCATCGTTATTCCCGCTCACTCGTTCGAAGCATGCTCGATCTAATCTTCCTATTGCTTCTCCGATCCAAATGCATTGTTCGCCTTTGTGTCTCGCGCATACAGCCCCTCAAAGCCAAGCATCACATCCTTCGCCTCTTTGTACCATGTCGTCGCCCTCGTTCAAATGCCGCCGTTCCCTCGAGATCTACTAGAAATCACCAGTGATTCGAGACATCTATTACGCCACCACTTCCATTCACTTTCCTGGTCGACGCTCTCCCATATTTCCTCTTCCCGACAGCCTGCATATCCTTCACTCCAGCTCGCCCATTTAGGGCGCGGAGAAAGGTTCGCGGGCGGTGGTGGCGGGTCTTCTCGTTCTCGTCTGGCATCATGGATCTTCGCGGCAACAAGGGCATTATCTCTTGCGACTCGGTCCTGGCGTGCACAATATGACGAAGATGCTCGGATACTCAACGGCTTTACACGAGTTCGAATAGCGAACGGTCGGGACATGTTGATCCAAGCAAGGTCGAGGGTCCCTCACGGTTCGAGCCTCGGAGACGATAGGCGAGGGCGATTACACGGGAGAAAGGTGGATCGGTCTGAAGTCGGGCAAGGCGTGTCGCATTTCGGTGCCATCGAAGCATGCATCCGCGTTCAAGTCGAGTGGGGCGTTCAAGTCGAGTGGGACATGAGCACAGTCTGTATCGCAAGGTTCGGTTCGAAGTCAAGTCGAAGAACGATCGCATGTTTTCTTTGGAGTCGAGGTCGCCATCCAGTGTTGGCGAAGGTATGCTAGTCCTTTCCCGCTAGCAGTGGCCCGCCCTCTTACGGATCCGTGGCTAGGTTTCCCTCTGTTCCGATCTCCCTCGGTTTCGTCGCACGTTTTCATTCCTCATCTCTTCAGGGTGCTTGCAGGGGGCCCTTCGCCCGCACCCGGTTTCTCTCAGTTTCATCCCACGTATTCGATCTCTCGCTTCAAGGTGCTTGCAGGGGGCCCTTCGCCCGCACCTGGTTTCTCTTCATTCCATTCCACGTATCTCATTTCTCTTCAAGGTGCTTGCAGAGGGCCGTTCGCCCGCACCCGATTTCTCTCAGTTTCATCACATGTATTTGATTTTCCACTTCACGGTGCTTGCAGGGGGCCCTTCGCCCGCACCCGGTTTCTCTTAGTTTCATTCCACGTATCTCATTTCTCTTCAGGGTGCTTGTAGGGGGCCCTTCGCCCGCACCCGGTTTCTCTCAGTCTCATCCCACGTATTTGATTTCTCACTTCACGGTGCTTGCAGGGGGCCCTTCGCCCGCACCTGGTTTCTCCTAGTTCCATTCCTCGTATTTCATTTCTCGCTTCAAGGCGCTTGCAGGGGCCCTTCGCCCGCGCCTTGCTTCTCTCTGCAGTTTTAGCATAGCATAGTGCCATTGTACTGTGTAGGAATATCAATCTGAAGCCGTACTGGATGAAAGCATACCAAGCTGATCGCGCCGCGCTACTGAATGATACTCATTGGGTCAACCCTGTGCGCTTGGATTTGTTTCCAGCTAACAGTGGGTTACAACGACACGAGATAGTTACATAGGGAAAAAGGTTCGAAACATAGCGTCGAAGAAGATATCAAGGTAATGACTGAATCTCCTGCTACCCGCTGACTTCGCCGCAGCGATTGAGAGTGTGAGCGTCCAAGCTCTCGTATGCGATGCTTTCACCGTATCGAGCACCACCGCCCGTCCAGTGGTGCACCAGCCATGTCGATTCGAGTGTCACCACTCGCTCATCACCC
>JBBPLT010000717.1:0-14295 GCA_038089955.1 Strobilomyces dryophilus | reverse complement strand
TGCCTCGAAGGACGACGACAATCGCTGGTGCAGTTCTAGTTCCTCTAATACGGGGCGTCAGTCCTTCAAGGACAGCGTACGGATAGGGCACACCGACTCTCGAGTGTGAGTGCCTTTGAGGTGACAGCTGTTTCTTCCGGCTGTTTTCTGAGAATGGCTAGCGGAATAATCGATGAACGCAGATGACTGGAATGAGTTATGGAGACGCACCGAGGTTGCGAATCTTGCGGTATGATTTTTCCTTCCACGCAGACGAGAGCATGTCGCACAGTTCTCCGTGAGCTTTGACCAATGCTTTGGCTTCTTTCAACATGACGAACTTTGGATTCATATCACCGTTTGAGTGCGCGACGATATAATGAAGAAGGTTGGCATAGTCACGCTGCGTGAGTTGTTCTGGAAAATCGTCAGCGACCTCCACGTTCACCGCCTCATCGAGCTGGCGATGAGTGGCATCGTCGAAATGGTCCGGCAACTGCTGGAGGGGCATACCGAGTCGATCTTGAGTGACGCCGAGGCGTTGGGAGCGGCGCCGCTTTTATACGTCACCACGGACGATAGTGGTCCAAATCCAGACCACAATCACCACCGCCAATTATCGACTTTTCCGGCGCCTGGCACTGCCTGTCACGCTCAAAAAGTTCAATTGCCTGAAGTGGTGGTGCACATGTTCAGGTTATTGTCTTCCATTTCTGAGTCCGTCCGAGTCGACTGGTCGCATTCAAGACAGTAGGCATCATTCCGACTCATCTTTCGAGTTCAAATCTACGACCACTGGCACCTGTTGGAGAACAGCCCGTCGTGTAGTTAGTTTACTACCTTTCCTTTTATGGTGATGGTTCATTTACTTGACGCGACACGGACTCGTACCACTCGACTGGAGTATTCACACATCCTGTCTAGGTCGTCCCCTCTGCTCTGATAGCACCCTTGGAGCTTTCAGTAGAAGAGAAAGATATTAAAGTAGTACTGGTGTCAGCGGTCCCTGGACTCTATCTGCGGAGGCATCTCTGTTCGCAGTCTCATCGTGCTCATGATGAGCGGCGTCGTCGAAACGATCTGCCAAAGGCTGACCGAGGGTCGAGACCACAATCAATCGATCAACAAGTTCCCCTGTCAAGCTTTCAATCTTTTCGAGTCGTGGAACGTTCCTACTGTTCTCCGAATCCGGCGACCGGTTCCTGCGACGGCATGACACCGCATTCCACGACGAGTTTCGGTGGATTGAAAACGAGTTTGGATTCCAGGCCGAACGTACTTGGACATGTCAACAGAGCAAAGTTTTGAAGTCGAGGCGAACTTATGAATGACCTATCTCGCACGTTTCAAGTCACAAGTAGGCATAACAGTCGTCAAGAACGCTGTGAGTACATAGCACCCAGTAAAGCGTCAGCTAGGAAGGCCATAAACAAAGTTGGTGGCCCATGACTGACGCGCAAGCGTCGATTCATCCAAGTGCATACACGAAACATGTCAGCTCACTTCCACCCGATCGATCATCCGAACCACCATGCCGATTATTGGACCCAGCCGACGAGGTCGAAGCCCTAAGATACCAAAAAAGAAAACTAGGTGAGCAGGAAAAGAGAATCATACAACAACCGGACAGTGGCGACCGTGAAAAGGGGGGAAAGGAATGTAAGATGCGAGCAAGCGATGGTTGAATTTGTGGCAAGGAACGTGAGTGGTGCGACTAAACATGGGCGTCGGCGTCGAAGGTGGCGCATGGGGCGTGTGGGCTCTACGGAAAACAAAGGAACGACAGGTGCTGCAGACAAAGGGGACGAACCAACGTCCCTGATAAACACGCGCGCGAGCGCGTGCCAATGCAGATGTGAGTGATATGTGAAGAAGAAAAAAGAACGATGCGAGACGTCAAAGATGAAGGAAAGCATATGAAAATGCCAACGCTGGGAACCCGCCCGTCAGCGCGACGTCACAGCGAGAAAGATGCACGCACCCGGCGCTTAGGGGACTACGCCCGTCAACACGCCCGTCAGGGAGCCCGCGACGACAGCCGCCAGGAACGCGGCCCGCACGACGATCTCCCACTGCGCGCGCTTCACCGCGGGCGACTGCACCTGCGTCAACGGCGTCGCGAACGCAGGCACGCCTGCCGTGAACGACGGAATCAACATCGCAAACGTAAACCGTCGTCGCGTCGGCACCGAGTCCAGCGAGAACGTGCTCTTGTTGCACGATGGCGACACCGCGAGCGTCTCGGGCGACTCGGCGGCGTGTCGGTTGCACTTGTACTGCGCCCGACCGAGCAAGTGGCCGACGCCCCCAAGGGTGGGCGAAGACGCCCGCGCGAACGCCATCGATCGTGGACTCGACAAGGTCCGATCCACGACGACTGCCGTCTCCTCCCGCCGGTGGCCATGTCCGACCCTGTGGGGCGGCAGCGCATCAAAGTCGAAATAGCATGCGCTCCGCTGACTGCGGAGCGACCGCATCGTCTCGCTCAGACTCGACGTGCTGTTGTCGCCGTAGCCTTGCGGGATGAAGCTCGCCGTCGGACCGTACTCGGACGCGCTCTTGGAGCTGTGCCGAGCGCTTCGCGTGCTCTGACACGGATCCATCGCAGTGGGCCCGACGACCGGCGGTCGCGGGGGAAGTCTGCTAGGGCGCGACTCGGCTCGCGTGTGCACGGGCTCCAGATACGACAACGAGGGCGGCGACGATCGATAATAAGGTCGATGTAGACACGACGCCGTCGCTGGACCCTCGGGCGAAGGCATGTCGTCGAAAAATGCGGGCGAGACGTCGATCTCGATGGACCCCGCCGAACTGACCGTCGTCTCCGATGCGTACGATTCGCACGTCCGAGGCGGTCGGATCACGTCCGCAAACTGTGCGCTAGGTCGCGGCGGCGAGACGAATGAGATGGGGGAATCGAGGGGCGGCGACATCTGTGGGGGCGGCCGTGGGGGCGACTTTTCTAGCAGTGGCGCAGGCGGCGCCCTTCGAGACGGCACGAACAACGTTTGCGGACCCGAAGGCAGCGGAGACGATATTGGCATCGGTATCGGTTTGGATATCGTCGGTCTCGCGAGCTCGAACTTGCGCAGCTGCCGCAGGTCGCCGAACAGATAAATCATCAAACAGACCTAAACGGGGGACCAACCGCTCAGCCGCGTCGCAGCGCACCGAGACCTTCACTTACGCCTTGGAGACTGGCGATCAACACCGTCAGACCGAGCCAGAGCCCCGGTAAGGCGACGAGGCGAATGAGGCACCCATGCGGACCGGCGTTCCAGCTGCCGGTCGTCAACACCAGTGGCACCATCCCTGCGAGAAGCGTAAAGGTGCAACCGGCGACGATGCCGCACACGGCACGCTGCGACCCTACGTTGGTGTACGCAGCCCGCACGAAGCGCTTCAGGGACTCTTCGAGCATGTTGTGTGCCTCGATCGCCACCTCGGCAAACACGGCAGGGTCGGGATGGACGCTCTGCGAGTGCCAGGGCGACGGCCGGCGGCCGTGGTCCTGGGGATGGGCATGCAGGCCGTGCGGGTGCGGGGTGCAATGAAACGGGGCGAGGACGTCCGAGGGAATGTTGAGCTCGAACTCGCCGTTGGGTGTGAAGAAGGTCTGCTTGGCGCGGAGGTAGAACATGGCGAGGGCAGGGTCGGGCGTCGGTGGGAGAGGAAAGTTCTGGCGCTGGGACTTGGGTGCCATCCTGTCCTTTTTGCTGCCGAGGGAGAGCTTCTCGCGCTGGACCCAGGCCTGGTAGCGGGCGGTGTAGTCCTTGAGCCAGAGGACGAAGTAGAGGTTTTCGGGGGCATGCTCGACGTAGAGGAGGTACTCTTCGAAGTCCTTGAGGCCGATGGGGGGCAGGTGGCGGCGGGCGAGGACGTCGTCGAGGCGGATGTCGAGGACGGGGGTGACGGCGCAGGAGCGGACTTTGCCGACGGCGGGGGGTGGGTTGCAGAGGCGGTACTGTCGGGGTGGTCAGACGGGGCTCGGCGGGGCGGGGACTGCGCACGGACCGGCAAGCTGAGGAGGCCTCTGAGGGAGAGCCGCGACGGCGGAGGCTGGGCCATGGCAGACCTCGCCTCGGACGGGTCTCATAAGCTCGCCCGGACGTCCCTCTTAATCGCAACAGATGCCGTAAAGTTCTGCCCCAGCGCTGTCGAGCTCCCATCTCGGTCTGCATCACGCGGTTCCAGATTCAACTAAAGAAGTCCCCCTGCTCGCTACGTCGTCTACCGGAACCGCTGCCGCTCGATGACCGACTTCTGTCTAGCGTCCCGCGACACCCGCCTGCAAAGACAGTAAGCCAACGACCACGCGAACCCGACGGGTCCTCACCAGTAGTACTCCATCACGTCGCTCTGCCCCAATTTCCGCAGGAAATTCTCGTCGTGCGTGATGATGATCAGTTGGAAATTCGACCGGTTTTTCCGTTCGTTGATGATGCTGTGCACACAGGTTCATGTCCGCTCAGTCCCCGACCGCCCAAAAACTTCCATGCGCCGCACTTACTCAACCAGGCTCTCCGCCAGCGCATCGATGTTCTCGATGTCCAGCGCGTTCGTCGGCTCGTCCAACGCCAGTATCCCGCAGTTCTGGCCGAACGAGTCGGACAGCGCAAGACGGATGATGATCGAAGCCAGCATCTTTTGCCCCGCCGAGCACCGTCCGCGCATGTCCATCTCCACTTGATCCTTCGTCATAACGACCTGTCAGAAGCAAGCTTAGCAACCTGACTCCTTCCCAGAAAAGAACCACAAACTCGATAATTATACGACCGTTTCGAAGCGCCTCCTTCCACATCGGACCGTATCTTAATCCCATCGATGTCTAGCCAATCACATGAGCGACCTCGTCGGAAATGAACTTCCCAATCCAGCACACCTGTTCCCTGGTACGTCTTGTTCCACAGGTGTCGCATCGTGTCGTTCACTTCCTCCATCTTTAATCCGTGATACTTCATGATCGCGCTGGCAGACGTCACCCAGAGCCTATCATTCGGGAAACGTTCACTCACTTGTCCAACGCCTTGGCGTACTTTTCCAGGTCGTTGTTCGCCATGTCCGACATCTACCCACGCTCTCAGCGCGCCACATCACGCCGAGGCCACCGTCGGCTTACCTTGACCTTGACGAGCTGATCCGTGTAACGCTTGTTGATGTCCTTGTACTCCCGCACGTCCTTTTCCACCTGCTTGAGCGTCTCGTTGTGCGAGCTTATCTCGCCTCCGATGTGAGCGTACTATCACAAACTCCGACCGTCAGCGACGACGTCACACCGAGACTCCGAGACCCACCTTGCTCTGCATCTCCGTCTCGCGTTGCTTCTCGACCTGATACTTGTCTTCGAACGTTCGTTTCGCCTTGGCCGCCCCCTCCATGTCGTAAGAGTCGATCTCGGCCTGCGTTCCTTGGATGTCCTTGACGAGCCGTCGCATCCGAACGTTGTCCCGCAACCGCGACACGGCGCTTCCGCTCTCGTTGATCTCCCGGTCGATCTTGGCCACCGTCTCCCGTACCTCGTCGATCTTGATGCCCAAGTCCGTGATCTCGCCCTCGTAGTGCTCGATCTTGCCCGCGCACTCTTGCAACGATTGCGCGCGCCTCTCCCGCACGTAGCTAGCAGGCACGATTCTGAGCTCGACGCGAACGAGTAGAGTCCAACGGTCTCACCGATCGAGCACTCGGTTGATATTTTCGAGCTTGTCCGCGCTCATGTTCGTCTCCTGCGTGGATCGTTGTGCCTCGGCGATCCGAGCGTTCAGTTCCGACTGAACTTCCTGATGCTCTCGTTCCAGCCGTTGAATGGGCGCTTGCGCCTCCGCGAGCTTTCCGTCCAATTCCTAGGGAACGAGACGGCGTTAGCATGTGAGAAAAAGTCCATACACGTATGAAACCTTGAGCCTTGCGCCGAGCGCACTGATCTCGTTCGTCATGACGACGATCCGCTCTTCCGTCGCGTCCTTGTCTCGGACCTGATTCGACAACGTGCTCTCCTTCTTCTCCATGGCGTGCACGTCCCCTTCGTACGTCCGAAGAGACGAGTTCTGACGATCGCGTTCGGTCATGATCGCCTGTCGTTCGCGCTCGTTCGCACGGCTGTCGATGACGTTAGCGAATGCGCGGGACGATGCCGAGGCCAATTCCGCCTACATCTCGTTCGAGAGGGCGTCTAGCTCGGTCTGCACGTCGTCGGCCGTCTTGGTGCTCCCCGTCGCGCTGAGCTCCTCTTCCAAATTTGCAATCTCGGTCTTTAGGCGTTCGACTTCGGATTGGTTCTTGGCGATGGCAGCCGCATGCTGTTTCAGCGTGGTGATATCCCGGACGTCTTTCTTGAGGTCGTTCACTTTTTGTGCGGCCTATCGGGTGAGAAATTTCGGACTCATTCCGAAAGAGCGAGTGTGATATGGTCAACCCACCTGTTCAGATTGCTCGCTCGCCGAGGGGATATCAGACTCCGCAGCCTTGATCTGCTTCTCTAGCGCTGGGATGTCGCCGTTCTTCGCACGGTCCCTCGACGCCTGGATCGGCAGGAAATCTTCCAGTCGCTTCACCTCCCTCTCCCACAACGTGAGTTGGCTCTTCTCTTTCTCGACCACCTCGGGCGCGTTTCGTCGTATCTGCTCGTTGAGCTGCGCGACAGACAGGTCAGTCCCCAGAAACGACGCAGACGCGACCGACGCACGTATTTCTCGAACACGGCCAGTTCCTTGTCGTTCATGTGCCGATTGCAAGCTTGACACGTCTTCTTCGCCTTGCCCACCTTGAGGAACGTCTCGAACACCTCCACCATGCCAGCTTTACCGCTCGTTTCGCTGTTTAGAAGCGCATGCATACGCGTCAGTTCGTCACACGTAGACAGAGAATGCATACCTCGTCATCTCTGCGACGTTTTGTCGTGCCTCCGCGAGCGCGTCGTTCAGGGGGACGCCCCCGACGATACCGTCTTTCAGGATCTTGTCCAGGTCTGCGCCCCGCGCGTTCAACGAGGGAAACTGAAGATCGATGACGAGAACGCACGTTTGACCTCGTCTTTCTTGGACTTGAGTTGCGACTTGGCTTGTGAAAGCGTCGTCTCGGCCGACTGAAGCGTCTTGTTGACGGTTGCCAGTTCGCCCTCTGCCTCCACGAGCTCGCGTTCCTTCTCCCTGCGCGAGCATATGATCAGTGAGGACGTGGCGAGACAGTACACGTCCCAGACCTCGAGATACGGTCGATCTCGCGCTCCATGTTCTCCGCGCGCGCGTCCTTGCCGACCAACTTTCTGTACTTGGGGTTGCACATCTCGAGTCTGCAGAGAGCCGTGAGCGTCCGAATACATGCATATTCAGCGGGGTTCGCGTACGTGTTCTTCACCTCAAGGGTCCTGGTCTTCACTTCCGATCGCTTCAGATCTAGCCTCGCTCTCGCGTCCGCTTGCAAGCTCAGACCCCTGAGTTCCGCGTTCAGACCGTCCCGCTTGTCCTCCATCACTCGCGCCTTGGACGCTCGCTCGTTCAGACGCTCCTCGAAGTTGGCTTCCTTGATGACCTTCTTGACCTTTTCGAGTCGCAGCTTCTTCTCTTCGATGTCCCCGGCCAACGTGCGAAGCTCTGAAGCCAACCCTTGCATCGTCTCGACGGTCGACTCCGCCTTGGATATCCCCGCCTGTTTCTCTTTCTGAAATGAGATCGTGTGAGCGCGCACGACAGCCAAAGAGCGACGACGGGACCGACGATCTGCTCCCGGGCGTTGCCCCGTTGCATCTTCAGAGTCTCCACCTCGGTGTGAAGCTGCCTCGACTTGCGATTAAACTCGTCGTTCTTGGCGCGGACCTCGCTCTGAAGCCTCTCGTACTCGGCGCGTTGCTTGTTCTGCAACTCGCCCAGTCGATAGATGAATTCGTTGACCTTTTCGCGCTCGAGCGGACTGTGGCTGTATCCCTTGATGTTGTACTTGTCGCTGATCTCGCGAATGAGCTCTTCGCGCTCGAGCATGCGACGGTCGTGCGCCTGTCGTGCAGCCTTGTTAGCCGAAAATGACGTCATGCGACGGACGGAAACCGAGATCGTGCCTTGGCCTCCGCAGCCAACTCTCCGTGTTCGTTGACGAGTTCGACGTGCGTGCGGCGTGCCTTGACGAGCTCGTCCTCGAGATCTTGTCGTTCAGATTCGTGCCGTCTTCGATTCTGCTTCTGCTTGGCGATGTTCTCGTCGAAATTTCGCAAGCGAGACTGGAGCTCCTCGTCGGAACCTCGAATTCGATCGTGAGCCCGCGTGTGGCGCGCGCCAGAAAACGAGCGCATACCTTCGATCTCCTCGACGGTCTCGCGCGCTTCCGAGAGTTCTTGCTGATAGTGCTCCTTCTTCTGCTGCAGATTCTCCACCTTCACGTACAGCTCCCGGAACTTGGTCGCAGACTCGTAGAACCGCGCGTTGTTCTTGACGAGCTCTTCGTACTGTGCCTTGCATTCCTCGTACTTGAGCTGTTTCGAGGTGATGGCGTTGTTGAGTTCGACGATGCGCGCTCGAAGTTTGTCGGCGTGCGCTTTCTCCTTGGCGAGGGACTCGAGTCGCTCCTTGTCTGCCTTGAGATCCGCGACGCGGTCCTTGCGCAGCGTCTTGATCGAATCGAGCGCCTTGGTGTACCTGCAAGGGTCGAGCGACAGAACCGAGATCGCGTCGCGAGACCGACCTCGTCGCCTCGAAAATGTCGTCAAACTTCTTCTTGAGCGCCGCCGGCTCTGCGAGCGGCCAATACGACTCTTCCTGGTGACAAAAGATGACGTTCTCGAGCACGGACTTGGACACGCCCAGCAGATGCGGGATCTCGGCGTCCATCTCGGCGCACTTGGTCGAGATCACGCCCCTCTTGTCGGTCGGTCAGCGCGTGCCTCGTCGAGAGGACGAACCGGATCACCTTGCCTCCCTTGTCGGCGTTGCTGTCCGCGAGACCGAGGATGCTCTCGAGCGTCTTCATCGTCAACCCCGTCTTCTTGGCGGTGACGGACAAGTTGCGGACGACGAGCATCCGCTGCCCGTTGGCGGCGTGAAAGCGCAGCTTGACCTGGGCCTTGACCTCCTTCTCGTTGGCCATCTTGGGGTCGTGCACGAACGCGCCGCCGCGGGTGTTGGGGGGCTGGTCGCCGGTGGTGGCATACTTGAGACACTCGATGACCGTCGTCTTTCCGCTCCCGTTGTGGCCCACGATGACCGTCACCGGCGAGAAAAACTCGATGACAGAGACTTGCTTGTCGTCAAACGAGCGAATGCCCCGAATCGCGAGCTTGTTCAGACTCGACATGGCTAGAGGAGACGCGCGTCACAGCCTTGTCACGACGCGTATCGTCACGTTTCATCATTACGCTGGTAAACAAGAGCGGTACTACGACTTCTGAACACAAGGCGCTACAGTCGCGAGGCCCCGGGTGCACAACGCGTGATCCCACTCCTGCTCCCAGATCTCCCGCCAACCGACAACTCATGTTCGCGTTATATCACATTTTCAAGAGTTCTATGGGTGGGTCCTCCATTGACAGCAGATACGATGGCAGGTGTGATCGTCGAGCCAGTAACATCTGTTGGGCGATGGGTGCTGTCAACGCTCATAAGGTCGAGCCGAGCCGACGCGCAGCCACTCACCCCTCGTGACTTCACGGCGCGGGGCACTGTTCACGCCTCGTCTACAGTGAATGGAACCGCTTTCAACCAGTGTTGCGAGACTCACCCTTACACTCGTCGTTGTTGCACCGCAACGCTCCCATGCCAAGTGGGGCACGTGCTGCCAGCACCGCCTGTGATGTCAAGCAGTTGCTGATAAGCAAGCCGGTGCGGATTCCACGCTGGCGACGTCACGTTAACAGCTCGGCGCATCGGTAAGCGTAAAGAGTCACCTGCTGAGCAGCAAGGTCGTCCAGTATTAGGAGGATTGCGGGGTAAGATGACACCAGACGCGACTGCATCGCATTCCTTGCGCCACATCGAGGCGATGCAGGATATGGAACGAACGGTGACCAGCACGACGACATGTCGGGAAAAGGTGACAATGCGCGAGCGACAAATCTGTATAAACGAATGGGCGAGAGAAGGGGTCGGTAAAGAGACAACTTACATGGCGTACTGACTCCCGGAGATCCTTCGCTGCAGAGTAGCGAAAAAGTGAGTCACTCGACGAACTAGGAGGAATGACAGCAGCGCATTAGGCTACGAGATTCCATCCTTGGCTGGCCGATCCCTACAGTCTCAGCGGCTACAACTCGCACTCCAAAGCAAGAACCGGACAAGCCACCTGCCTTCTACGAGTGAGTCACTTTGCCGCACAACCATCGCAGGGTACTAGTACTCACCATAACAGGTAGGACGCCCGACTGGCCCTCCAAGACGAAAGGGTGCCGATTGAAGCTTTGAAGGACGGCACGGTGAAGTGAACGCTGCAAGAATCGTGGTCGAGAATGGGTTCTTCATGCGATGCGAGAGGACGAGGACGAGGATCCGAGAGAGCAGAGAGCGGGGAGGGTATTTATACACTTTCCGACGGACGCTGAGCCGCTCGATCCTCGGAAACGAGTGGAGCGTGCCGGAATCCCGAGATTGATCGTAGGACGCCGTGCGTTGGTCTAACATTGGTACGTGGTGACGGTGATGTGCCAGTGGATGGAATTCGAACCGAGCAAATGATGAAGGTTGGACGGTGCTGCGCCCCTGGACTAATATTCCCTCCCCAAGTCCTCTGTCACTCAGACCATGCCAGCTGGGGCGAGCGAGGAGGCGCGAGGTGCAACCTGGCACAAGACTAGGTGGCGTTTTCACTTCCAAGACACGGCGTCTGCGATTTGGCATACTACTCCTCGTTCCGGCACGCTCCACTCGTTTCCGAGGATCGAGCGGCCGGCAGAAAGTGTATAAATACCCCTCCCGACGCTCGACGCCGCACCCCCCGCTTTCTGCTCTCTCGGATTCTCGTCCTCGTGCATCCACCAAATGAAGTTTGTCCGTACGCTTGTCGCGTGCCCCTGGCAAGTGCCCAGTCCTGGTTTGACGGCGAAGAATTCTTGCTCACCGGACGAAATGTCTAGAAGTCGATCCAGGTTTGGAACTTGCTCCCATGCTGCTTGGCCTCGTTAACCCAGCCCAGGGGGAACGATGTTCCCTGAGGAGCCCGCTGGTCCAAATTTTATCGCGCGATTGACACCTCTAGGCATATCATGACGAGTCAGCCACCCCAGCGGTTTTCCTGCGTGGCTTATCCTCTACATGTGGCTCTTTATTGATCTGAAGCGAACAAGAGTCGTCCGCGGCATATGTTGTTCTTTCTGAGGAATTGGTGAGGTCGCTGCCCTCCCAGTAACCGTCGCTGAAGTCATCCTTAGCCGGTTTGCCACTTATGCAAGATGCCGGATGTGCTTGTCTTTCTCTGCCAGTCGGACAACAAGCATTGTTCCCGCACATCGACGGTATAACACACGCTGCAGGTCTGATATGGTCTAGCAAAGGTCGTGGTGCTGAGCTGCCATGCTGCAAAAGTAGTCATGGCTGGTCCGGAAGCACGAGGGAAGTCTACATACCACTCTCGAGCTTACATCTGACTCAAATTCATCTGGTATGGACCTTCCTTGCGCGTGATCGGGGTCGTCTCGTTCCAGGTAGGATAGGTCTTGTCCTTCCGAGCGTTCCGTATTGGATCTCTGGCCACTGGGAGTGAGAATGCTAGACTCGCTTCTTTCTCTGTGACGAGGGCGTGGAGTGATC
This sequence comes from Strobilomyces dryophilus, assembly GCA_038089955.1. Classification (NCBI taxonomy): domain Eukaryota; kingdom Fungi; phylum Basidiomycota; class Agaricomycetes; order Boletales; family Boletaceae; genus Strobilomyces; species Strobilomyces dryophilus. The sequence continues at coordinate 2,593 of JBBPLT010000717.1, read as the reverse complement.
CCGGATTCTCGACGGCGGTCTCGTAGATGGTGGTACCGTAGTACTGTGCGCGATACGACTCTTCTCGTGCCAGCGATAAGTGGACCTATCGACTTGCTTCGTTTGGCCTCCAGTGTTCTCGACAATCGCAGTAGTATTTCTTTGCCATCTAGGGCCGTTTCTTGTCAGGCGTCGAGATAAAGGAATGTGATTCAATCGACTCAGAGCGACGGTGATGGCGTTGGCTAACTCCTTGTTCCTTATGTCTCTTTGACAAACACTTTTGTACTACTCACTTGAAAACTATGTGTTTTTTTATCACGGATGACGGTATTCGTAAACAAGGTCCCTGCCGAAGCCCGGCCATACATCCAGTTCGTCATTCCGCTTAGAATGACGAATCTGCTCATTCCGTTGGATCGTGAGGAAGAATGGTTTCGTGCTCGTGAAAGGTGTGCACTCACCCCGGATCGAGCGGATCGAGTAGTCTGGGCTCTGGTGATCAGGCTGGATTTCTGCTGAGGTACCACACTGAGTCGAAGTACTCTGATGGGCCGGCGGGACGAGGGATGGGCGAAAGTTTGAACCATCACCAACGCATTAATGCGGTAACTCTATGTAAATACAGCCACCTCGATTCAGACTTGGCGCGTGGAAGAAAATAAAGAAACAACTGTGTTACCCTGCGAGGTCACGTAGACACGCCTCTAAGTATGGGTAGTCTGGCGGCTCCATGTGCTCCAGAGAAAGACAATACTCTACAAAACGGAAAATGGCAGGGGGTAAATTTTGGCATAGCACATCTGCCGTCGTGCTCTCTTTCTGGACAGCAAGCTGCGCACGGTCGAGCTCCTGCACCCATGGAAGCGAATCAGTTGCCAAGTATACCAAACAGTATGCGAGCGACTGCAGGTCATCCCTTTGAGAGAGCGCTGCAAATGATCATAAGTGCGAGTGTCAGCAGTGAGAAAAGCAAATCACATTCTCCATAAAGTGCGTGGTGACTGGAAAAATAAGGCGTGCCAATAGAGTGGCCAGCGGGGGTGGGGAAAGGCTGGAGAGTTTCCATGTCGATCATACGAATCGATTGGTTTCCCTTGCTATAACAGAAGTTTGCCGGCTTGACATCACCGTGGATGAAGCCCTCGATGTGGATTTCCTTAAGACGGTTCAGCTGGTCAATGCATCAACAGACTAGCTCCACCGTATAACAAGAGAGATACCATTCCAATTGACATGAGCGCCACGTCATAGTAAGTCAGCACAAACTTGTGATGAAACTTTGACAAGTCGGGGCCTGCATCCTGTAGAACCATGAAAAGCCAGTCGCCCTCTTCGCCGTAGTCCAACACCAATGGCAAATCAAAGGATACATGGCGCATCATGTGGTAGTTTTTGCGTTCTTTGCATAAGCGCTCATCAGTGGCGATCGCAGTATGCTGTACTTTCATAAAATACCGCCGATCTCCGCGATAGCAAGGGCCACATATTTCTGACACTTGTAAGATATATAGCGCGACAAGTGAATAGGGATAACGCACTGCCAGTCTTGCTAAACTTTGCGAGGTCATCCTTTGGCATGAAGCGGTAGCCTCCCAAGTGCGAAGGAATCGACTGGTGTAATCTGAAAACAGGGTGATGGAGGCTCGACCATGATGCGATGGGCCATACCCTATAACAATGAGCTCTTCTTTTTTGAGGTCGGCCATGAGGGAAGTGGCAGGGAGAAAACGAAACCTGTTTCTGGTATCGTGGGAACGGTCTCAGTTCTCGAGCTTCTACATCAGTGAAGCAGTCATTGTAACGTAAAGTTTTCACGACACTTTCATGAGCAGCGATTGGCTGAGCCAGTAGCTAAGACGCGCTCCTTGAACTCGTACCACCACCTGGCCACTTTTTTCCCACGGTTCAGTTCGCGAAACTAGAGGAGGGCCGCTCGAATGCAGCATGCACAGCAAGTCCCAGTGGCTCGCATATTCACATTCGACGGCCAAGACAGCACGCCCCGCTGCTCGACGGGTCCTCCCTTGGCAAAGGAGGTGAATGTGTTACATGGACACGCTCGTCGAAGTCTGCACTAGCGACCTGTCAAATCCTCCCTTGGCAAAGGAGGTGAATGTGTCGTTTTGGACGCGCTTGTAGGCGAAGCTCAGCCGACTCAAAACTACTACAGAAGGGAGTCCTCCCTTGGTAAAGGAGGTTCGCAGCAACATTAGTTGCGCTCTGCCGTGTCTGAAATGATAGTAATCTACTGCGGGTGAGCTCCTTCTTAAATGTTGTGCTTGCCACTTGGCCCGTTTTTTTCAGTCGTGCGTGCATGGCTGTCCGGTTCTCATGGCCAATATTTGGCTATCTGGTGGTCTGGGGGCTGGACATTAAATCCGCTGAGCCCTCCCTTGGTAAAGGAGGTTTGCAGGGGCAATAGTCCCGCTCGGTTGCAGGGGGTGGTCACCATGCCACTCACGAGGTCGCTAACGTGGCCTCGCGCCAAGTCCCGTAAAAGGGTGTCCCTGGTGGACATAGGCTTCATAACAGGGGGGAATCGGGTTCTAAAAACCATCCGAGACCAACATGGTTGCAGGACACCCTCGGCCTTGCTATTCTTATAGCAGGG
>JBBPLT010000716.1:0-14307 GCA_038089955.1 Strobilomyces dryophilus | reverse complement strand
GGCTGTGTCAAGGGATGCGTCAAGCATGGGTGAATGATGAAGGTGAAACGAGTGACGATGGTGCAGAGATCAGAGGGCAAGGCTGAGGCCGTTGATCCTGATGATAAGATAAAGAGATTAGATAAGGTGGAAGATAAGATAAGAAAGAAAAGAAAAAGTCGTTAAGTCCGTTGTAGATGCTGGGGGCAGCGATCGTAACACTACCCCCTTCCTAAAGATCGACTTCCAGGTGATCAAAGGGAATTTGAGCATGAGAGAACTCCGTCAAGGAGTCCGGCCGCTTGGAAAAGAGGAGAAGGAACTCAGGGCTGATGGAGAGAGCACGAGGGGCCGCGGGGTGAGAAAGGTGAAAGGCGGTCACCATGTCCTTGGCGTGGGAAAGATGCTCCCGGGGTTCCCAGGTACGGTCAGTTTCGTCATACCCCTTCCAATGAACCAAATATTCCAAACGTTGGTTTTTATAGCGGGAATCGACGACATAGTCAACTTCCCATTCGTTGTCGCGGTCTTCGGTCACAGCAACCGGTCCGGGCCGGGTGACTGGTTGACCATCCAGACGTTCCCGGTAAGGCTTAATGCGGGAGACGTTGACCACAGGGTGAATGCGCATCGAGCGCGGGAGGTGCAATTCAACCGCGTTAGGTCCTGCCAACCGGGTGATCTTGTACGGGCCAAGCCATCGTTCGGATAGCTTGCGAGAAGCTCGGGTGAGCCGAAGGTTCTCCGTGGACAACCAAACCTGCTGGCCGACCGAATAAGGGGGGGGATCGGACCGGTGCCGATCGGCGTTGTGTTTCATGTGGTCCTGGGCCGCTTTTAGGTTGGCTTTGACCTGATCCAGGGTAGCCGTGATATCTGAGGAGAATTGTTGCGCTGCTGGAGCGGCAAGATCCTCGATACCGGGGGGTGTTTTCGTGGGTTCAATTCCCATACGAGGGAGGTATGTCCTCGTGACTTCGAACGGAGTTTTCTTCGTCGAAGCGCTTTGTTTATTGTTTATAGAGAACTGGGCGATGGCGAGCCAGTCGGCCCATTGATCCTGTTTTTCGAAGCAGAAGATCCTCAAGAACTTTCCTACTTCTCGGTTTACTACCTCCGTCTGGCCATCCGTCTGGGGGTGGAAGGAGGTGCTTAATTTAGTATTTATGCCGAGGACCTTGTTGATTTCCTGCATTACTTGAGCAGCGAATTGGGGTCCGCGGTCGGTGGTTATGGAGCGTGGAATTCCATGTAGCTTCCACACGTGGTTCATGAATAGATAGGCGGTGTCCAGAGCCGAGCACTGCTTGGTGCAAGGGATGAGTTCTACCTCTTTGGAGAACCGATCCACGACCGTCAAGATCGCATCTGATCCGCGGGAGAGGGGCAGATCTGTAATGAAATCTGCGGAGATGTCCTGCCAGGGACCATCAGGAATCGGCAAGGGTTGCAGCAGGCCGGCTGGCGCCTGTGTCTGACCCTTGAAGCGTTGACATGCGTCGCATCGAGCGACGTAGTCCTTGATCTGTGTGGCCATACCAGGCCAGAAGTAATTTCGAGCGACCAGCTCGAGGGTCTTTTCATAGCCGGGGTGTCCGGCGGCGGGGGTGTCGTGATGCTTCTGGATGACTTCCATCCGAAGGAGCACTTCTTCTGGTACGTACAAGTACCGGCGGTCCATATAGAGCAAGCTGTCTCGTTCTTCTGAGATAGCGTGCTTCCTAGCCAGCTCCTGGATTTTCCATTCTGGGAGTCGGCAAGTGGCTGAAAATATTTTTGTTTTTATATGATCCCCATCATCCGTGATACGGACTGTGCCGATGCTGTCCGGGGGGATAACGACGATTCCTTTGTTGTCGTCGTCGATGCCTTGTGCGTGGTCAACACGGCGGGAGAGCGCGTCTGCGCGGGTCATTGTGGAGCCGGGCTTGTGGCACCACAAAGCGTTGAATCGGGATAAATATTGAGCCCATCGGGCTTGCCGACGGTTGAGATCCTGTCTAGTCATGAACCATTGTAGGTTCACGTGGTCATTCCATATGTATCTCAAACTGGTGCCTAGCGCCTTCGAGATAATGTCTCCATTGTTCCAGGGAGCGGATGACGCTTAGCAGCTCCTTGTCGGCGACCGGGTAGTTACGTTCTTCGGGCGACATAGAATAGCTGGAATAGGCGACGGGATGCCATAACCCGTCTTTTTCGATAGATAGTACCGCTCCTGTTGCGTAATCCGAAGCATCGCTTTCGAGCCGGAATTTACAATCCGTATCTGGGTAGGCCAAGATAGGCGCAGTGGTGAAGTGGGTTTTAAGCATATCAAACGCTTCCTGCTGTGCCTCTTTCCACTCGAAGGGGGTCTCCTTCTTCGTGAGGTCATTGAGGGGTCGTGCGACTTGTGCATAGCCCTTGATGAACCTTCGGTAGAAATTGGCGAGACCTAGGAAGCTCCTGACTTCCCGAACGTTTTTGGGGGTTGGCCATTCCGTGATGGCCGTAACCTTTTCATTGTCCATTTTGATACCGTCCTTTCCTACGATCATTCCGAGGAAGTCCACTTCTGTGGCGTGGAAGGTACATTTTTCGGGTTTTACGAATAAATCATTTTCTTCGAGGCGGCGCAGCACCTCGGTGACAATTTTGTTGTGTTCTTTTATGTCATCTGTTTTTGTGAAGATCATTAGATCGTCAATGTATACTACCACAACGTCATCCATGTCGCCAAAGAGTTCGTTCATCATGGCCTGGAAGGTGGCGGGGGAGTTGCATAACCCGAAATACATTACGAGGGGTTCGAACGATCCGCGGAAGCAGACGAAGGCGGCTTTCCATTCATCGCCATCCTTGATGCAGACGTTGTTGTATCCCCATCTGAGATCCATTTTCGTAAAGAGTCTTGCTCCTTTGAGTTTATCGACAAGCTGTCCGATCAACGGCAGCGGGTAGTTGTTTTTGACCGTGTGTTCGTTGAGATATCGGTAGTCCTGCACCATTCTCTTTCTGCCGTCTTTCTTTGGTACGAAGAACACGGGGCTAGTCTGCGGAGATTTAGAGGGGCGAATGTAGCCTTTCTTGAGTTGATCGTCTAAAAACGCGGTTACTTCCTCTTGTTCCTGAACTGAGAGGGGAATAATGCGGCCCTTCTTCGGCTTAAACGATTCTTTGAGCTCAATGGCGTGATCCCAGGGCTTCCTAGTGGGCATCCGCTCCGACTCCTTTTTCGAGAATACTTTTAAATATTTGTGGTATTCCTTCGGGACCATTTCCTGAGGGATTTTCTCGTTTGGTTTTTCTTTTTCTGCGGCGCGCAGCTGCCGGTGGACATAGTATTGGAGTTCTTCCTCCTTTTGTTCTATCCTTCTTACGAACGGGGACTTGTCCTGCAAGCGAGTGCATTGTCGTGGGCATCGGGTTATCTTAACCGTGCCGGTAGCCCAATCTATCTCCGGGTTGTGGCGCTTCAGCCATGAGTATCCGAGAATGAAGGTGTTCTTGCCAAGATCGGTGACTTCCGCTGTTATCCGTTCCCGGTGACCCTGGAACTCGAGGACTAATTCCGCTGCGTGGGATATTGATCCTGCGGAGTTGAGGGTTCCATCCACATTGTATACTGGAATGGGATGCCGAAGATTAAATAAGGGAATGTTGTTCTCTTCCGCCCATTGGCGGTCGATAAAGATAGCGTTTGCGCCTGAGTCTAGAAGCGCATTGAGAGTTACATAGTTTCCTCGTCGCTCCCATGGGCAGATTCTTATTTCCATGAGGATTTCCCGCTCTGGGTATGCGGTGCGAACGTAGGCTTCGTCGGGTATTCCCGTGTTTTTGTTTTTTGTATTTTGAGCCGAATTAAACCCAGGTGTCACGTCCCTGGCGAGCTCCGAAGGAGGCCCGGCTGACGGCAAAGGTGATGAATAATTATCTGCAGAATCCTCGCCATCTACGATGTCTTCTACAGAGAGGGGTGAGAATCTGTTAATGTTAGTTCGGCCCTGAACCTTCCCAGTGAGGCTCGGGCCTAGGCTTTTTCTGACTTGTTTTTCAAATTTTCGTAATCGCGGAACCAAGCCCGCGCTTCTTCGAAGTCCATTCCTTGTATGGACCTTCGGAAGTCTCGTCCTTTGCCCTTATCTTGGGCCTTGGCCTCGGCAGCTTTTACGCCGGGCGTTTTGATTTCGGTGCTTTTATCGTCATCCCAGGACGTGTGGACGTCATTGTCCTCCTTGGTGGCGCGTACGTTGCGGCCGTTGCCTTTACTGCGTCTAGCGCAGTCCTTCTTGTGTCCTCCGCCCAGGAACTTGCATTCCGGGCATTGGATCTTGGGTTTGGGGCAATCTTTCAAGAAGTGCCCTTCTTTGCCACAGTTGTAGCACTTGGTCGAGCGTGTCTGGACCGCATCGATGTCCATGGCATTAGGGTCCCGGGTTTTGCCGGCGGCCCGGTTAGCCGTCCCTTTCCTTATGTAATCGAACAGGTTTTTACGCTGCCCGAGTTCTTGGAGATCGTGCTTCATCGTGGCAAGATCTGCGTATCTCCCTTTTTCCATGACTAGCCGACCGAGGAGAGTGCGATCGGCGGTCTGCTCCATTATTTCCAGGAGCCTTTCTTCGGTGTACCCTGCTTGCAGGGCGTGCGTCTCAAATTTGGTCAAGTAGGTCTCGACCGTCATAGAATCTCCTTTGAGGGCGGCCAGCGCCTTCCGGTTCCACTCCTGCTCATTCGCGTAGCGGAATTGATTGATAATTTTTGTGGACATTTCTGCCCACGTGATCTGTGTGCCACACATGATGGCATTGAGGTGGGCTCGAGCGAACTCTCCGGCCCCTTTTGTCATGCGGGAGAGAACCGCCTTGACTGCTGTATCTCCGTGGAGTACGCGGGCGTTCTCTTGCTGCCACATTTGGACTTTCGTCCACCATTCTTCGAAGGTCTTCCCCTTTGTTCCGTCGAACTCTCCGGGGTCCTTCACAATTTTAGATAGGCGGTCGTTCAGACCTGCCGGCGGGGGAGGAGGGGCTGGTGGCCCTTGCGGTTGTCGTTGTAATAGGAGGGCAATTTGCGCCTCCGCGTCTCGGAGTTGCTGCTCTAGGGCAGCCATGCCTTGGGCCATTGTATTGGTGTGGTCCTGCCACCTTAGTCTTTGTCGCTCCGTATCTTCAAGATGACCGCGGAGGGCGTTGGAAAAGGGTTGCCAACCGTCGGTGTTGGCGAGGATGTTGAGGGCGTCTGTAAGCGCCTCGGGAAGTTGGATGTGAGCCATTACGTGCTGGCGGTGTCAAAAGGGAATTTATTTCAAATGGGTACGTAAACTAAAGATATTGCTTCGGCTTGTGAAGCGAGCGCTTGGGACGGAGATTGATTCTTGTAATCCCGTCAGGGAGCGGTTGATCTTCTCGCACGATCCTTGTTCGGCGGAAGGGTTTGTACGGCACGCGTCTTCGTGCTACTTGTGGGCGAGGTTCCGCGGGTCCTTCTATCCGCGGCTTCTTTGCTACTAACTTTGGAGCTTCCTCTAACTCCGGGGTCTCTCTCTCTCGTTTAATACCGAACTTGCTGGTATCTCTCAAGGGTAACGGTTGAGACGGTCCAGCGGCGGACGGGGTCTGGTGGGGTGATGAGGTAACGGGTACGTAAGGGGGGAGGGGCGGTGCGTCGTTCGGGTCGAGATATTCGTACGGGATTTCTCCTGGTTCCGGTGTTTCGGCGATGATCGACTGCTGATACAACCCTAAACCTTCAAGGTCTTAGGCTACCCCTTATGTGAACGTAGACCAACACCAGGGAGTCTTGAGGAGAGGGGGTGGTGTTGGAATCAAGGCTGGGCAGGCTTAGGGAGGTCCAAACCCAAGTGAACTTGACTGGAGGGCGTCCAGTGCAAGCCCCTTGGCTTATATACACACAACCTATGTATGTACATGTGGTGCTCTGATCTACAGATGCAGGACCGTATAAAGAAAGGAAGTCCATACCCTATACCCTGCATAGGAATGTACCATAGAAGGATAAATTAGGCATGAGGAGTCCGCATGTAAACCAGTGCATGCTTCCATGGCATGAGGCGCCATCACCATCAAGGGGGTGGCAGAATGGAAGACATAATGTGAAACATACCAGTGCTTCGGGTATCACAGAAGAGAAGCATAGAGAAGCAAGCCAGTGCTTCTGTGAGATGGAAGAAGGTGGCGCAGCCTACCGGGCATAGGGGTAGAAGCTGCCAGGCTTCCATAGATAAGGGTCTAGAAGGGCACTGCCCTGATAGATAAGAAAGAGGGTGGTGACGTCATGGACAGAGGGCAAGGCTGTGGCCGTTGACCATGAGTCGTTGGAAGTCTAGATTGAGGTCTAGCCTCTCTAAGGGGGTGTGTGTGGCGGCACCGCCGGCACTTCTAGGGGGTCTGTTGTCCAGGCTCCAGGGAAGTGTGGAACGAGTGACAACAGTCTAGGGTCGGAGATAGAGGCGCTGCCTCCATCTAATCAAGGAGATAACTGTGGCACTGCCACAGATAAGATAGTGAAGTGGCACAGCCACCGATAAGAGATAAGATAAGGTGGGGCACAGCTGCACCGTGATAAGATAAGATAAGAATGCGCAGCATTCTTGAGGAAAAAGTTCAAGACCCGTGCTTGACCAAGGACTTGATAAGCTGATCTTGCAGCCAGATCTTGTCCGATAAGCTCTCAGAGCTTGCTGTTACGACCTGAGCATAACACGTTCATTTGAGTTGGCTCCAAGAATGGTGAGTGTTCATTTTCCTGGACTTGTACAAATATGTGGAAGACATGAATGACATGTGCATACCAATATGGATGTATTTTCTCGTCTTCATGCAACAAGACCAGTATATCTGAGTGGGTAAGTGGGTTGATGGTGTCTTGTTCACATCACAAATCATAAGTTGTATAGTTGACAGAGAGTTTACTGTGAAAATAGATGTGGTTGTCCTTGATATTGAGACAAAGCTGGTCTTCATCTGAGAAGTCATGTTCATCGCCATCATATGCCATGCCACAAGCACGTGCCAAGAGGTGGTCCTGGAGATGAGTAAGAAAGTTCTAAATTTAGTCAGTTTGGTGACAACCCGAATGCCAGAGGATGACAACTTACATCAAATGCATGGTCATCATGTTGTTCTGCAAGCCAAGCGCTGAGGTTATCGTAAATACAGGATGAGTCCGCAATGTGATGGTGTGCAGATGGATCAGGGCGCCGGCGCTGCATTGGCATTTTCAGGAGAGAAAGTCCTTGACAGGCAGCCTGGAACTTGTGAATGAACCTTTTGATTGCCTCTTGCTTGGCAATGCTGGCAACCATCAACTTTCTCTTCTTTCCTGACTGTGGATACTGTTGTTTCACTTGGTGGTGTTGAAGTTCACCCTGTGAAAAAATTAGAAAGGGCAGAAAATAAAGAAAAAATGGACTTGCCATTTGAGTTGTGTAGCTGTTAGTTGTTCTGTATCGTCTAATTGTGTTTGGATAGTCGGCAAGGGCATGATACTTGTAAGTACTGAGGTTCAGATACTTGACCTTTCTCTTCATACTTATTGGAGGTGCAATCGTGCCTTCTTTCACAGCCTGCAAGGCTTGACAATGACCACAGGCTGCACTCTCTTGAGGGAGCTCAGTCGTATGATAGGTGTCACATGTGCCCTTCTGGAATGTCGTGACTGAGCATTGGAGGGACTCGACTGCTGTATCGAAGAATGCAAGCATTTTTTCAGTGTGAAGACGAAGTTTGGTATAACTATGCCAAACTGCCAAGTCAAAAAGTAGATTGAGAACGATCTTGTTGTGCGACGTAGGAAGAAGACCTCAAAACAGGGAATGGCACACTGAGGCTCGCGTGAATGAACAAAGCCAATGATAAGATCAAATGTCGCCAACCTGCAGTAGGTCTTTGAAGTCATGCGCACCCAGACTTTTCATACCTGATGCATTCTTGTCTAATTTTCGGATCGTTCCCCTTTCAAAGGTTGACACTCTTCAGTACCTGAGAGCAATTCATTCCAACTTGACCCACCGAATCAAGAAAATACTATGGCATACCTGAAATTGAGATTTTTGATGGATGAACCCCCCTCTGCAAAGAGGATGCACAGCAGATGAGTAAATATTGCCTTCCAAACACCCAACTCGAACTCATGCATGAGATCAACAACTAAGATGGCAAAGAAATTAAACATCTCATCGCTGATTCTCTTGCTAAAGGCATTCTGAATATTGATGTCAATCAGTAAAATTGTTTAGATGAGATAGTGTAACTTACTCAAGTGGGTACTAGGGATTCACTGTCAAGGATCTTCTTTACATGTGCTCCATTGATACTTGCTCCATGCTTGAAAATTGATTTGCGAGCATGGGTTACCTTCCCCATCAGCTCACTCGAGCTTATGCGAACGTTATTGATGCAGGTATCCAGGTCAAGGGGAGATCCCATTTCAGGGACATCAGTTTTCTTGATCAAGCAACGAGGACAAAGACATTTTCCCAAAAATTTGATACATGCCAGCAGAACTCTGGATGATCTATCAGAAATTGGATACTGAGCATGATATATGAACATACTTTTCAGGGTAATCAGCTGAGTAGGTGAGAAAGCAAATAAAGAGCTGGCACATGATTCCATCAAAGAACTCGATCACTATTCCATTTTTGTAGGCATTGACACATCGTTTATCAAGGAGCAAATGCCATATAGCATGCATCAACTCATGCTTGCAGTGGGTGTACACATCATCTGTCGATGCATGGCCATAATGCTTCTTGTATTCATCTTGGAAATTGTCAGGGAGCTATGCAAAAAGTGAGAACAGAATGCTGACATGGACGAGTTACAACGTACATAAGGGATATAAGCCACATGATGGCATGCATCTGATGTCGGTTTCACCCAAGTATATTTGGATTCATTAGCGAGATATAGATAGATTGGCCATAGAGACACATCACCAAAATTGGCGAGCTGTGTGGCATCCAACCAAAGCATAAGAGGTACAACGACGTGCTCCAAGTCATCCCCTGGATCACGAGGAAGAGAATTGACCTCATGATATGCCTCCAAAAACACTGGGGAAGTATAGGCCTCGCCAAATATGTGGAATGGTTCACTACTGGGAGACTGTTTCTAATATTCTTCGTATGGAAGAATATGGTAAGCCAAAGCAGCCTTGCTTTGGAATGCTGTGATGATGATGTCAATGATGTCGCAGTGATAGACACCATCAACCGATAAGCGAGGGATATTTTTGTCCATCTCAGATGTGAATTTGGTGTGCTCATGTGGTAATGGGATCTGGACCGATGAGCACTTCCATCCATGCACTGTTTTGAACGGATTTGACAAGTCCTCCAGATATCTTTCAAGGCATGTTTTCTTCTGGTTGTGACTGAACTTGGTATCAACAATGGGTTTGAAGTTAGGGTCTTGGATATACGTCCATAGGCAATCAAGTTCATCAGCAGATTTGGTGGTACTCCCAGAGTATTGCCAGGCCATCAAAAGGCCTGCAGTTGGATGACTGAACGCTGAGTAAAGTGTGTCGAGTGAAATATCTTCAGCAGATAATGAACTGGAATCATTATTGTTATCATTATTCTGCAGAGATGGCACATCGGTAACAGCCTGAAGATCATCCTGTTTAGGGATACCAGAATATCTTGGATATATTCGATACATCCCATTGTTGTTGGCTAAGGTCCTGAACCTCACAGGACGACAAGGAGCAGCTACCAGTGATGGTGACAGAGGCAGCTGGTCTAATAATGGTTCAGGGACTGAAGTTGAACAGGGTAGATAGTTGGCATAGTGTGGCAGAGGAAAAATCTGATGCCCTGAGTGTGTAGAAACCACATCAGGGTTATCTATCATCAATGCATCTTGAAAAAGTGGAGGTAGCACTGGTGGTGTGTCATGCAAGGGGTGGCAAGATGAACTGGTTGATGCGAGCCCACTGCCAACAGCCTGATTCGACAACCCTGCTTCTACCTGAAGACCATAAAATATAAGTAGATGATACGAACTGATCACATAACATGATGTAAACATACTAGGCCACCATCATAGTAGAAGAAATCTTTGCTATACTGCTGTGCAAGTTGAGGGGAAGGTGGGAATAGAGGAGCATCTTGTGGTGCACATGCCACAGAACCATGTCGACTGAGCGATCTATTCTTTCAATGCTTTTGCCTGGCTTTTGAAAGATGCTTTTGGGCCTGTAAAACATCAAGAACAAGATGTTGTTTTTGCTTACAGATGGCCTCATGAGCGTGAAGGCGTTTCTGAGTGATAAACACCTTTCCACAGCCTTCGCACTCAAGATCATTGTCCATAATGAAAGGATGGGATGCTGGGGATGCCTTGACATGACTCGAACGTGCTACAGACTGTTTAAATGTGGTGTATTGAGTCCTCAGAGTGATACAAGAAGTATAGAATTGGTATATAACTATTCAAAAGAATGTCAGAGATGAATAAACTGTGAACAAGACTAGACTTTGTTACGCTGGTTGCGTAATAACCTAGCAGCGCTCACTTGAAGTAGAGCGAAGTCTTTATAGATGAAGTGTCAAGAGTAAGTTCCTAGTAGCTGTAGCTATACGGGTTCGATAGTGTCGACTAGATCGAACGGTCTCACGCGAGGAGTGCATGGAAAGAGGATACTAGGTTACTACACGAGTTATGCATAGAACTAGCTAAGGGTCATGGGAGAAAGTACCCAACTTATATACTGATGAGGCAAGGGGTGAGAACCTTCAGGGTTGAGGGTTCTACTAGATGGGGTGCAGGTGGCTGTGGCCAAAAGGAGACTAAAGGATCAAAGGAAGCGGATCATGGGAAATGGAATGGCAAGTCTGGAACTCTGTGTGGAAGCGACGGAAACGGAGCCAGTAGAAGTACAGGAAGAGAAGAGTCCGGTGCAGCCTTGCTGCGGTGTTCCGCATGGAAGGGCAGAGGGTTTCTAGGCGTCCCTCTTGGGTATCTTGGGTAACCTACGTGCCAGGCGTGGTGGAGCGGGAGTGGAGGAGCAAGAGGTCTCCATGGGTTCATCGTCAAGGAAAGAGACGTCAGAGACGAGGGTCGGGGAGTCAGGGACAGGAGGAAAAGAAAGGATGGGGCCGTCCTCTCGTGTGACTGTAACATTACCCTCCTCGTAGACTTGCTCTACCAGAGCAAACTCAGACCTGTCCGGGGTGGGTTTGGGAATGGGAGGAATGAACGCGAATGGGTAAGCCATGGGATTTTTCTGGTTTTGTAACGGGCAGCGAGGGAAGGAGTGGCCCGGGGCGTTGCGACAGCAGCGAGGACAAAAATAGCAGGGGCACCAGGTCATTGTATGATCGGTGCCATGACAAATACGGCAGGAAAAGGGGCATTGAGGGACGTGGCGGGTGAATGCGTAGGAGGACATGATGGTGCGGGTCGTCATGTCTGAAAACAACCTCAGTGCATTCAATCCTTTTAAACATTCGGGAAATCTCGAGGGTGCCGTTTCTGGTAGTCACAGAGTTCCGCTGCGGCATGGCGAAGGTTTCCCGTAGGTTCCCATGTGTTTTCTCCTGCGGAGTAGTCTTTCCATGAGACGAGGTATTGTCTCTGGTTACGAGGTCTGCGGTGTGCCAAGATGGCTTCTATTTCATATTCTTCATCTCCGTTGATAAGGTCAGGTGGAGGGTTATGGAAGTTGGGGCCATGCTCGTTTGTTTCTTGGAACGGGGAGAGAAGGGAAGTGTGGAAGACATCGTGAATCTTCCATCCGGTGGGGAGGCGAAGGTGGAACGCTACTGGGGAAAGGACTTGGGCGATTTCAAATGGTCCTTCCTGTCGGGGTGCCAGTTTTTGAGAAGCAAAGTTGATCTGCAAGTTCCGGTTGTCAAGCCAGACCTTGTCACCTACTTTCCATTTGGGGAGCCGCGGAAAGATCCGTTCCTTCATGATTTGTTGCGACCGTTCATGGGCTGCAATTGCTTCTGTTCATGCTGCAGAGAGAAGTTCCAGCCGAGTTTCTAAGGCCGGTGTAGAGCGCTAGCTTGCTCTACAGTGCTATCCACGCATTCCCCCATCGTGAACACACCATTCCAAGCTCCTAAACCTCACCCCGAGACAATCCAATCGCCCCGAAACCATCCCGGGCCTTACATCTCATAGGACCGACGTTCTCGGAGCTAAGACCGACGAAGACCGATGTTTTTCCCGCGGCCCGAACCACTCTCGGGCCATAGACCGAGAGGACCGATGCTTTTTCCTGCGGTCCGGACTATGCATCGGTCCACTCCATGGCTCTCGGGCCACTCTCTTTTACTTCGGTCCACTCTATTTAGACATTCCCCTGTACCTGACAGCGCCCTGCACCTTAGTTTACAAGCCCCGACGTTCTCGGGCCTACTTAAGGTCTTTTAGTGTATTTACACATGTATCTACCTATCTCCCTTTACCTTACCATCTACCATCCGTTTTCTACCCATCAGACCACCCGAAAACCCTTCCAATCGCCCGAAAACCCATCTCCCTTCATCCTCGGCCTCTCCTCGACCTCTCCAACCTCGACCGCACTTCAGACTTTTCGGACTCCGCTTTCCCGCGCCTTCGGTCCAAGCGTCGGTCCATCCTAGGGCTTCTCGGACTTCAGCAAACGTCTCGGGCCCCCTTTTGGGTCGAGCATATTGCACCTACAGACCCACACCTGCTGTCCTCCCCAAGGAGGATTGCTGTTTTACAGCAGGGCTTTGTTCGCTGACCTCTCCCATTCTTAGATCTGTCTGCACCAAAGGCTGCATCTTCAGACACTGCTTTTCCTTTTGACTTTCCGTCCTGCAGGGTAAGATGATTGTATTCGTCAATCACGATGTCCATCAGGTCATCAGGGCTGATGATTTTCTGCTGCAGACGCATCGTAGCCGGAAGGGAGGCTAGACCAGGATTATAAGAACGTGGAAGTGACGCATATACGATGTTAAAAAGGTCATTGTTGGAGACAGGTCATCCAATGGAAGCTAGTTCCTCGTGTAAGTTGATAACCTTGTCTATATGCACATGTGCATCTCCACCCTCCTTTAGTTTGAGCTCGCCAAGCTGTCGTCGTAGCTCTGCACCAACCACAATGGAGCGCTGCTCGAAGTGAGTGCTGAGCATGGTAAGAAAGTCATGAGCACTCTCTTTGTTGACGAGATGGATGAAAAGGGAATTGGAAATGGTGTTAGCGATGATGTGCCGGACTTTAGCATCCTTTTTGACCCAGACTGGTAGGTCGTTCGCATATGCAGTGACTGCTTTAACTTCATCAGGAGTTGTTGCCGTCCACCCAGCTGATTTCCCAGCTGCTGGATCTATGGGTTTTCTCATCGTGCCATCAAGGTACCCGCTAAGTCCTTGACTGGCTACAACGATCTGGAGTTGACTCTTCCATGTGGTCCACTCCTTACCAGACGCATCAAGCTTTGGCAGCTTGATCTCCTCAGATGTGTTGCTAGTCATCTCAGTGGGTATATGCACGTTTCTCCGTTTGTGTTTCTCTTCTGATTAGAGCGTGGGGCTCATAACCTATAGAAGTACACTCAGTATTGGATGGAGTCTGAGACTATGTATTGCACACCTGTAGAAGTACACTACACGGTGTAAGTAATAGAGACGAGTAAAGTAGATGGGATCTCACCTCAGTATTGGACAGAGCCTGAGACTGAGATGTAGATCTGCATCAGAACGAAATATAACTATCGTAATTACGTAACACGGATGCAGCTGATCTGTTTGTATGGTCATTCGTACGAATGTAATATCAACAAGTTCTCCCTCATTGAAAAAATTCTCCAGAGTGTCACAGGGAATGACTTCTGAGGTGGTTCCCTGGATAAATTCATGTGTAGATTCATGAATTGACTGGATCATGACTCTTTGCAGTTCATGTTTGAATTTGTCCCAGACGTCATTGAATATGGTTTTTATGACTAAAACAGGCTTGTCATCTGCTTTAGGGTTGGAAGGCTTCTCCTTCTGTTTCCACCATTTTATGGCATAATCCTTATGCCATTTTCTGATGACGGCTAGTGGATACCCATGCTGTATGTATAGGTTGGATAAATCCGATACAGCATTCAAGTAATGCTCAAATTTACTTGATAGAATGGCTAGCCAGAACAGCTCTCCGATGAACATTCCTCATTTAATGTCAATTGGGTGAGCGCTGTCCCATGGGACTTGTTCGAGGTGATTAAATTGATACAACCCTAAGACCTGAAGTCCTCGAGTTACCACTTGTCAACCAAAGCTCTTTGGAGGGGAGAGAGTTGGCGTCTAGGCTGGGGCCTTAGAGAGGAGGATACCCAAGTGAACTAGACTGGGG
>JBBPLT010000715.1:0-14309 GCA_038089955.1 Strobilomyces dryophilus | reverse complement strand
CTTGTCAAGGTTGATGATATGATCAAAAGACTGATGTGGGGGGAGTTCACCTAGTTTAGGTTCTCCAAATGCTCCGACAAATTCCTTGTAGTGATCCAATAGAGAGATCTCTTTTTTTCCTACTGCCATGGCTATTGTTGTGGAGATGGTAGTTTTCCTGATCAGAAAACAGGCTTGCTCCAAGGGGGTGAGGTGAAGGTGTTGAAGCCAATATCATTCTATTGCGGTGCTGGGGGCAGTGTCCAAGAAATGGAGGAGATATTGTTGCTGAATGGCATTAGGGTGATCATGTCACAGGGAATATGGTTTATCAGGGAGGATTATGGTTCCTTTGGCCCAATTGATGGAAGGGTTGCTTTGTTGTAACCAAGGAAGTCCTAGGATCATGTTTTCTTTTGTGCAGTTGAGGACTGTAAAGTCTCATTCTTCTTCTATGTTTCCAATTCATATAGTGATGTGGACTTTATGGTGTACTATTCCTTTTTGATTGGTAGTTCCATCCACGTTTTGGGCTACTGAAGGTTTTGGGAGTCGTTCTTTCTTTAGATGGTACTTTTCAACAAGGGCTTGATTGATAAGGTTTCCTGAGGCTCTGCAGTCAATTAGGGTGTTGGTGTCGACAATTTTTGCTCCTAGAAAGGCATAAAAGGAGATGGGAATTCTCATTGACATGGTTTTATTGTTGGATACAAATACAGGAGCAATCATAACACTAGGGGGAGATGACATCAACTCATGTCCCCCTTCTAAAAACCCTCTATTTCAGAGATTTCAGACTTCTACAGTTTCTGGAGATTCCTTTCCTTTTTCCCATAGAGGTAATATTTCTTGACTCTACTTTGTTTGACTTTGGTAGTTTGAGTGGCAATGATTGGGTTTCTGGGGTTTTTATCCTCTTGTCGTCCCTTCTTTGGAGGTCCCTGGCAGGAATGGTTCCTGGTTGAGCAGCCTTTCTTATGACAAATGAAGCAAAGGTTGTTGCGAATGTGTTGGGCTCATTCCACTGGGATATGTTACAATCATATGGAAGGACAGCCTCATCCTATTTTTTCCTCCCTTTCCAAATGACTCCATGAAGACTGAGTCCAGTTCTACCACCATTGTCCCTCCATCCCTGCTGTGCAGGATGATCAAGAAACTCTGAGATAGTGCCTAGGCAACCCACACCTTCCACAAGGAACCTGTATTCCATCCCTTCTCAACTTCTTCCTCTTTTGTACTTCTACTGATCTCCATTTCCATCACTTCCACACAGAGTCCCAGATACGCCATTCCACTTCCCATGTTCTGCTTCCTTAAGGCTGTGGCTTCTCTTGATCCTGATGAATCCTGTCTATTTCTAACACAATGACAGTGTCGAGCTCTAGAGTGCTCTATGGTGATATCCACGCATTCTCCCACCTTCCAGGCCTTGCCTGATGACCACCAGATCATCCCTGAGCCTTCCAACACATAGGAATCAAAGGACCGATGCTTTTTCCCACAGTCTGACCATTCTCAGTCTATAACTAACACCTTTGGCCAACAGTCTGATGGACCAACACTATTTTCCCACAGTCCAGACCATTGTTGGTCTTACTTATGGTCTTCAGACTACCTCCAAAAACACCCTAATGCGATGCCTTACACTTTAGTTACAAAGCCCAATGGTCTCAGACCTTTTTAAGGACAATTTGTGTATTTACACATGTTATCTATCTTTCACCTGCGCTTTTACCACCTGTCAGACTGCCAAAAAACCCTCTAGATCACCTATAGACCTGCCTCCCTTCATCCTCAATGCTCCCCAGACCTTCTCGACCCAGTCCACACCTTTAGACTTTCGGACTCTGCTTTCCTGCACCTTTGGACCAAGCATCAGTCCATCCCAGAGCCTCTAGGACATCAGCAAATGATCTCAGACCCCCTTTGGATTGAGCCTATCATGCCCACAGATCCACACTTGCTGTCCTCCTAGTGAGGATCATTGTTTTACAACTGGAGCCCACTGTGAGGGGGTTCCTAGTGTTACGCTGGTTGCATAGTAACCTAGTAGCACTCACTCAAAGTAGAGTGAAGTCTTATAGATGAAGCTAAGAGTGCTGTGGCAAACGGCTAGACAGTAAAGCGAGTTCCCTAGTAGTGACAGCTGAGACTAGGGTCAAGGATTCGACAGTGGCAGCTGAATCGAAGATCTCACATGTAGGGGATGTGTGGAAGAGTGAACTAGATTACTAGGCTTGATAGGTGTAGAACTAGCTAGGGAACATGAGGGGAAGTACCCAACTTATATAAGGTAAGGTGAATGGCATGGGAATCCTCATGGTTGAGGGTTCTATTAAGTGGAGTGTGGGTGTCTGTGGCCAAAAGGAGATAAAAGGATCAAAGGAAGCAGATCATGGGAAATGGAATAGCGTGTGCAGAACTCCATATGGAATGATGGAAATGGAGATCAATAGAAGTACAAGAAAAGAAGAGGAAGTCTGGGAGAGTAGTTCTGTGGTTTCTGCATGTTGAGAGAGCAAAGGGTTTTTAGTCATCCCTTCAGGGTATCTTGGGTAACTTGTGCAACGGGCATGGTGGGATGATGGCAGTGGAGCTGGACTCGGTTACCATGGAATTATTGGTGGGAAGGGGAGGAAAAGAAATGATGGGGCTGTCCTCTCATACAACTGTAACATTACCCTCCTCATAGACTTGCTCTACCAGAGCAAACTCAGCCCTGTCAGGGGTGGGACGAGGGATTGGAGGGATGAAGGTAAATGGGTATGCCATTGGATTGGTCTGATTTTGTAAGGGGCAACGAGGGAAGGAGTGGCCTAGGGAGTTGTGGCAACAGCGGGGACAGAAATAACAAGGGCACCAGGTCATGGTGTGATCAGTGCTGTGGCAGATGTGGCAGGAAAAAGGTTGTTGAAGGATGCATGTTACACTGGTTGCATAGTAACCTAGCAGTGCTCACTCAAAGTAGAGCAAAGTTTATAGATGAAGCTCTTAGCGATGGAGTGGTTCCCTAATAACCTTTACTAACTAAGGCTAGGGTCAAGGGTTCAATAGCGTCGGCTAGATCAAACGGTCTCACATGTATGGGGTGCATGGAAGGTGGACTAGATTACTACACTGGTTATGCATATAACTAGCTAGGGAACATGAGAGAAAGTACCCAACTATATACTGGGGTGGCAAGGGTGTGGAAACCTTCAGGGTTGAGGGTTCTACTAGATGGGGTGCAGGTGTCTGTGATCAAAAGGAGACAAAAGGATCAAAGGAAGTGGATCATGGGAAATGGAACAGTGTGTCTAGAACTCCATGTGGAAGTGATGGAAATGGAGATTGGTAGAAGTACAAGAAGAGAGGAGTCCAGGATGGCAGGCGGGCTGTGGTTGCTGCGCTGTAAAGATCCTAGTGACTGCTGGGTGGACTAGAAGTCAGTCCAGCAAGTCCAGTGGTCAGAAGGGTAAGGAGGACACGATAGGTCCGTCCCAAAGGGACTCTAGAAGAGGGAGAAGGACAGAAAAGAAGTCTGAGGTGCTTTGCCTGAAGGTCTGAGACCAACCGATGCTGTCGCGTGATAGACCAAAGTGTTGGGCTGATGGACCAAAGGTGCCGAGCGAAGGGCCGAAGGTGTGGGCAAAGGACCGAAGGTGTGGGTGATGGGCTGAAGCTTTGTTCGAGCAACAGACCAATAATGAAGACGAAGGACTGAGGTTTGGTCCTTGGAATGATGCGAGAGAGCAAAGCTGAGTGGAAAACAGTGGTCATGAGTGGAAGACATTAAGACCGGCGGTTTGGTCCTGAGGCAAAGGGCAATATGATAGAAGAATGAGATGGTTGATGGACGATGACAATGGATGATAGACAATGGGTGATGAGTGACAGATGGTATGTCACGACGATGATGGTGAGCCAAATGGGAGCTGGTATTCTCTAGTCCGAATACAGTATTTTATGGACCAGAGATACCGAAAGGTAAAATAATTGTCAGGTCTGAAAGCACATAAGGTAACTACACTAAAAGGAGAACGTCAGACATAAGTATGGTACAATTGGAAATCGATGAGACAGAAGTCTAAAGGGTCAAGGACCCAACGGAGGGCATGAGTGAGAAAGGATATATGAATCGGAACGATTCACCAAAGGTCGAGCAAAGCCACCCGAGGAAGACCGAGGCGGCCGGAGCGTCAGTCTCATTGGTCCTTTGGTTGGTCTTCATTGGTCTTCGTCAGCATGCGCCGGTCCATGTCTAAGGAGTCTCGGGGCAAGGTAGGAAGTCTCGGGGGAGTTAAGTGGACATATTGTGGAGTGTGGGGAAGTAGGGATGTAACCATAGAGGCATACCGATCTCTACATCCACAGGGGACTTTGCTGCTGACTGTCCTCAGTCAGATCACCTGACCAAGCCCATGGTGGGATAATTGGGTGGAGTTTGAATCGGTGTGGACACGTCGCCATAAGTGAAGTCTGATCGCTCATCTCTTTCTTTCTCATCTTTCTTCATCTCTTTTCAATCCCCTGCCATGCATCCACTCTCAGGTCGATTTGAGAAGGCGTGTGCACTCGCAGATGCGGGCATGGCCCATCGGGTGAAGATTCAAGAGGAATTCCGCCGAGCTACCGAACGTTTGGATGCCAAGGCGCGAGCAATGCCAGATGATAAGCCAGAGCTGCATGAAGAGCAAGACATGTGGGTGAAGCAGATGGATGTCACCATGGTAAGTTCAGTTTGGTCTAATGTTAGGGCTGACCGTATCGTTTCGCAGGACCTGTGGAAGGCAGCAGCCCAAGAAGCAGCTGCACTGATGCTCGACACCTTGCTCGCCAAGGACACAACCACCCGGCTGAACGAGGCCGAACAACAACTCGAAGCATGGGCGAACAAGAACACCTTGGCGCCGACGGAAGACGAAGTGGGCGCTGCGCTGGCCGAGGAAGAATTGGCGGCTACTCAAGGAACAGCGATGGATGTGGAGGAGGTGAAGCGGAGCATGGTGCCCTGAGCACCCGAGGGTGAGTGGCAAGGGTCATTGGACGGGCAGTCAGCCACATCATTGGTGCAGAAGGTGCACAGTGGAGAGATCGTGTGTGGTGTTGAGCTAATCGTTTGGTTTAGAGAGGGCGTGATGACAAAGAAGGGGACGACACTGAGGCAGAGGCGAAGAGGCTCTGTACAGTGTTTGTCCCCAGGTGAACCGAGTTTCGCCTAGGTCCTCGCCTGGTGAACTGGGTCTTGTGTGACTGATGCGACCAGGCTGGACTGAGCTGGGCATGCGGTTCCAGACCCGGTGCTGCTTGTGCACAATGCAACAGGCAGCGGCTCAAGTGCTCACTGTCAGCAGGGTGAGCAGCTGCAAGAAAGGTGGCTGGGCAGCCAAAAGGTAAGTGATCAGTTTGGTATGTGTTGTAAGAAGCTGACGTGCAGCTGATAGGTTTTGAACTGGTGCTGAAGAAGCGACTGGCACATGTCCAGGCCAAGGCGGGCCTGAGCAGATGCGCACAGTCACTGCCGATCTCGGTAGATGATTCCGAAGACGAGGAGCTGACCCCAGTGAAGGGTAAGGGGAAGGCCAGGGTGGTGCAGAGGGAGGAGTGGTGCCCGGTTGAGGCGGTAATGTGCCGAGTCAACGCGCTCGAGGCACAGCTCTTCCAGCTGCGTGCCAACATGAAACGCCTCGAGGTTCAATAAGATGTGATCATCGCAGAGCTTGGGGTGATTTTGAAGGACTTAGTAGTGATCCCCAAGCCATCCGAGTGCGATTAGGTAGTTGTGTCGTCCGTCGTTGAATAGTTTCTTTTCTGGCAATAAATTGCATTGTCTGATCCGAGAATGAGCGAGAGCGAGTAAGCGAAACATAAGGGGAATTGTGCAGGGTACCGCCTGACTTGTCTTCGTCAGGCCACTTCCTTTGTCTATACCTGCCGATTTTCATCATCAGTCTATGTTCAGTCTATGGTCAGTCTATGGTTTTTTGGTCCAGTGTTCTATGGTCTATGAAAGGTAAGGGGTGTGGTGCCTCGGCATGTGTTCGAAATGCAAACAATTTGTCAGTGAAAGTATGTGAGGCACAAAGAGAGAAGAAATAGAGATAGCAAGAGATAGACTGTATTTTTTTTTCATTTTGATCTTTTTCAGTTTTTTGTCTTTGTGTTTTGTCGGTATAGTAAGCGATAGAGTGAATAAGAGTGAGATGAGCGAGAGAGCACCGGTCTAATCCTGGGGTGAAACAGAGATCAGGAGATGGTAATGTATGAAGACTGAATGGTCTTAGTCCGAATCAATATAGTCCGAATCGTCATTGGGCTCAGGGATGTCTTCCCTGGCCAATCCATTCAGACTTTCATTGTCAAGGCCAGTCAGGTCGGTCACAGGTATGGAAGATCTGAAACGAGGATAGTAAGGTATAATGCAGAATGCTGCATAGCGCAGCCTTGAGACTGCCCTGTCCAACTTGGCCAGTAAGTATGAGCCTCCAGTAGTCTGGCAAAGGACCACCATCGGCCCAATGTATCTCGGCTTCATCTTTCGGTTCAGCTCCTTCTCGACGCGGGTATTTCGTATGAGGACCAGACTTCCGGGCCGAAAGTCGGAGTCCTTGATTCAGTTCTTGTAAGCAGCCTCGAAGTGCTTGATCGAGTCAAAGTGAGCCTTCAAGACGTGCTCCTGAATAGACCAAAGGTCTTCCTGACGCTTTTGGAGCTGTTGGGCTCTCCAAGCAATCAGGTCGGTCATGGTGATGGAATCGGAATCTAGATGGGGAACGAGGAATGTTGCCTCGGCGATGTCAAATGGAAAAAGTGGCTTGATGCTGTGAACCATGAAGTAGGGAGACAGACCAGTGGACCAAATGATCATTACACACTCAGCCCAGAAGACCGAGTGAGCAGCTGAATGCCAGCGAGACTCCCCTCCCAGCGAACTTTTGATGATGGCCTCCTGGACATCATAATGATGCCGTTCAACAATACCGTTCACTTGGGAGTTGTATGGGGAGATGCAGATATGGCGAATACCATATCAGTCGGCGAGAATATCTTGGCTTGGAGGAAAGTGGGGCTGTTGTCAGTTATAATTTCGGAGATAGGACCCCATTGGCAGAGGAGGTCCTCAAAGAGGAAGGAGGCGATCGCTGAACTGTTTTCTGAACACAGCATGCACCATTCAGGGTAAGTGGTCAGCACATTGGGCCTGGACGATGTACTGATACCTGCCCAATCGGGGCATGAGCATCGTGTGGACATGGACCTTCCGAAACAGTCCACTGATGACCGGTACAGTCGGGGGGATGTGGAAGTGAGTGGTCTGATGAATCTGGCACTCATGGCAGGTGCACACGAACTGTTTTACGTCGTTGATGAGCATCGGCCACCAGAAGCACAACAGGAGACGCGTGTGGACTGTAAAGACACCTTTGTGCCTGAGGTCATCATGAGCCTCCTTGATAAGTCCATACTGACGCGACTTGGGTGCAACTAACTGGTGACGACTGTGCAGCTCTCAGTGCCAGAGCGAGCCGTGAAGAATGAAGAATTTCATGGCCGAGTTCACGAACGAAGCGAACTTGGCATCTGAAAGGTCAGTGGGGCAGACTCAGGTCTTGAGGAATGCCCAAATGGAGCAAATACGAGCCTCCTTTTCCAAGGCCTTTGGAGACCAAGGAATGGCAGGCTCGGGCGAAGGAGAAGCAAGGGGTGATAGTGAGGCACAAGTGAAGACCGAGGCATAAGTAAGAGTAGTCTGCAGCGAAGGTGCGATGGATAAGACAGCGTCTGAAGCGAAAAGTGGATCAGCACGAAGGAAAAATAAAGAAGTGAGACTGTTGGATGAGAGTATGGGGGCAAAGGGGAGCGTTCAGTCGTTGAGCAAAACCACAGTAAAAGAGTAAGCATTGTCGAGCCAGTCTTTGATGCCCATGTCCTCAGAGGGATCATCATCAGATGGGGGTTGGTGTGCCTTTCGGCGGGAATATGACAAAGATCGAAGTGAAAAAGGAGGATGCTGGCGATCCACCGATTGATGGTCGTGTTTGGCTGAAGATCAGGGTTATTGATCATCCCCTTAACGTATTTAGCATCCATTTCGACAACAAGATTAGCCATGCCAAAGATGAAAACTCGAACTGCTCATAAGGCCCGAAAGAGACCATAGAGTTCGAGCTTCACTTGAGAGTATCGGCTCTCAACGGTCATAAGACCAATGGAACCAAAGCAATTTGGGTACCGCTTGTCATCCTCGCCTTCCTGGGATAGGATGTAGCCGACAGTGATGACCAACGTGTCTACAGCGAGAACGACTGCTTGGTCTAATTCGTAGTCCAAGTGACGGAGCACGGGGGAGTGGATGATTTCATCCTTGAGACAGGTCATCGCTGCACAGTGTGCATCACCCCATTCAAAGGGAACACCTTTCCGGGTCAGATTGACCAACAGTCAGGCAATGGAAGCGAAATTACGAATAAAAATCCAGAGGACACCACAGGTTCCCAGAAAGCTGCGTATGTGGGTTATGGTCTTACACTCAGGCCAGTCCTGGATCTTCTGGACTTTGGCCTCGTGCGGGACTCAGCCCTCAGCTGTGCACTTGTGCCCGACAATGGTAGCATCGGGGGTGGCAAGCACAAACTTTTTGGCCGAGACGGTCACGTTGATGTTTTGCAGGTACTGTAAGATGTGGTGAACAACAACAAGATGATTAAAGATGAAGAGCTGAATCCCTGAGTTCTCAGGGATCATCTCATAGGAGTCGTCTGGTCGTCAGTGCCGAGTTGTTTCGGACTTGACCAGTAGGTCATCAACAAACAGCATGATGTGGTGAGGGATTTCGTCCTGTAAGATAAACGCCATATTGGCTTGGTAAATCTGGACTGTGTTAGTGTGCTCCATCAGAAGAGTGGTTAGCTGATGAGGACTGAGAGGACTGTTAAATGTGATCATGTCTCGGGATTCAATGTGAAGCGGTTGCTGGTCATAACCGGCAAATAGGTCCATCGTACCATAGACCGCATAGCTGCTGAACAATTTGGCAAGATGTTCGACGAACAGAGGGACCAATGAGTCTTGGATGATGACTGTGTTGAGGGGTTGGAGGGGGTGGATGAGGCAAAGCATTTTGCCGTCTTGCTTGAGGACGCAGAACCATCAGGACCGATAAGCAGTGGCTGACGGCTCATACATGCCCAAAGCAATTTGGTCCTTGATGATTTGAATGACCTGCTCCCAGGCCTTTGGTGGTATAGAGATATTTCGGAGTACCCATGGCATATGGAGTACCATTGGTATCTTGACAGGCAGGAAATACTGTTCATCGAGTCGGCCTTGCTTGGTTGGAATCCAAGCGAAGGCTGTCTCATGGTTTTGGACTATCCACCTGACCAACTTAACCTCTTCAGGCCATAGCCATTTAGCGGGGTTGAGGTCTAATGCGTCGGCACATTCCTGTGTAAAATGTTTGCCAGGGATAAAGTCCAGTGGGTGAGTAGGTAACGGAATGAGACCAAGAAGGAGATCATCTGGTAGTTGGCACAGCACTCGGAATTCCTCCTCGAGAGGACCAATGACTGGCCGAATCTTTTTAGTGACTGGTTTGTATGCTAGTGAATGAGAAACAGGGTCAAAAGCGAAGGCTGAATCAAAAGCAGTGATGTGTGAAAGCATCATAGTTGTCTGGGTGGATGATAAGAAAGAATATGTTAAAGCTCTGGTCGGTCTTGGTAAGTCCAATGATGCAGCGAAGATGAATATGAGAGTGAAGATGAAGACGGTTGCGAAGCGAGTATGTTGGGGCCTCCCCATCCTTTCGGAGGATCATTGTTAATTAAAAACCCCATTCCATCTCAGTGACGGACTGGTGGTTAGTGCAATGAAGGCCACGCTGACAACAGTGGCAGCCGATACTCTTTGCCTGAGTTCAGGTCGTGGAGCGTGATGATTTGCACTCCATCTGGATAATCATTAGTGGATGTGCTCAATAAACAATGAAATGGTCGGCCGAGTAGAAGATCGAAGTTCGCCCGAGGGACAACTTGGACCTGTAAACAAACTTTGCTGGCACCAAAGTCAAGGCGAAGGTTTTTGACAATCCCGATGATTGACTTGGTGCTAGCGTTAGTGTTAGACATCGTCATGATATGATTGGACAGAACAGGAAGTCCGAGTGCCTCCCACACCCATTTGGGCATGGCGATGATCTCAGATCCTGTGTCCAGTACTGCAGTGATAGTGCAACTGGTGCCAAGCACCTTTGCGTCGAGAGACTGAAGCAATACACTGTGATGCGCTACAATGAGGCTGTCATTGTTCCGGAGAACTCGGTCCCCATATTCGCGCTCAATAGCAGCCAGGTCATGGCCTGATAGTTCGTTTATCTGAATGACATTAGTGGTCACAGGGATACATTTTGGAGTAGAAATTTCTTTAATCTGCTTGCGGATGTCGGGGGCAGAGGATAGTAGATCCCTGACCAAGACAGGTATGGTCATGTCAAGGATTTGGTCCATGACTCGCTTCGGGGCGGTCTGGTCCTCTAGTGGGAAGATGTACCTAAATTGGGCAGAAGGTGGTGTGGTAGTGTTAGCGGCATTGGGGCGAAGAGTGGGAGATTGGTTTGGCAAGATAGATGAAACGGGTGCACGGGAGCTCGGGCCACCTCAATCGCAGGTGAGACAATTTCCTCGGTGACCATTGCAGCACGAGGACCGGTGCGATTGGTCTTGCACACAGGTATTTCTATACCATCAAAGCACATTCGCTTGCCCTTGTCCTTTGCCTTATCGGTGTGAAAGGTTGCAAGGGCACACACTATGTAGGGCTGGAAAGTGGGGTCGTCGGTGAGCACCGATTCGGGCTCATTGTCCCAACTCTTGGTGGGAGCTAGGAAGACTGAAGGTTCGATATCAAAAATAGCGTCAGTTTTGGGAGAGGTAAGTGAAAGAATGCCGGCGGTGACAGTCGAAGGTACTGCCACCGCTTGGCCCGATAGTTGATCGAGGTAGTCCCTAAGGCAATGAGCCCCTTGGACTCAGGGGATACACTTCCTGTCAGAAAGGTAGAGCCGCCTGTTGGTGCCTCAGCTCGCTTTGCTGGTCGTTAGATACTCGGTTAGATGAGGGCACTCCCTGATGAAGTGACTGGGGAGAGTGCAGAACACGCAACCTTGGTTAGCAGCTCGCTGCTGCACCATCGTTTCTTGCTTGACGACGACTGGTGCTGCAGCCGGTGGAGCGGTGGCCTGAGGTAAAGAGACCAAAGGGCCGGCGCAGGCCCAAGTGGGATAGTATGGGATGATAGGAGTGGGAGTGCCAGATGGAGATGCTGTTGAAGGCAAGAGCGCTGAGCTGGTTAGTAAAAACTGAGTAGCTTCGACCAAGTCCTGGAAGGGATAAGGGTCGGCAGGATGTTGGGCATGTTGTGTAATGAGGAGTCGTTGTCAGACTTGGTATTTGAGATCAGCCGGTAAGCTGGCAAGGAACATAGCATCTTGGTCTAGCTCTGAGAGCTTCTTAGCTCTAATTAGGTGCGTCACCATGATTTTGAAGTTCCTCTGGTATTTGCCAAGATCTTCCAGAGAATGCATTGGCTTGGCACAATACTTCTGGACAAGGTATTGAAAATCGGCACGAGAGTACCAGTCAGTACCTTCACAGCCAGGATACTCCTTTTTGACGGCCATGACGAAAGTGGCCCAGACTGCGGGGTTAGCAGTCGCTTCGTCGAGAAGCTCCCACCCGGTGGCCTTGCTGAGGTCGGCGTAACCAATAGCAGCTTTGATCATGTGCTCGTCATCAAGGGTGGCGGTGATGGCGAGTCTTTCGACATCTTCGAGGAAGCGAGGAAGAAGGGCTGGAGTAGATCTGTCAAACTTCAGTGCATGCGGGTGACCACGGATAGGCATAGTAGCAGGGTTGGCCATTGGTCCAGGAGGAGGCAGTGGTTGGAAAGTGTGGTTTTTATGAGGGGGAACCAGGGGCTGAGGGATACGAAAGTGACGAGGTACTGGTGATGGAGCGATGGGAGAGCGAGATGATCTGAGTGGTGTAGACGCTGGACTGGGGGATGGTGTGAGTGATGACAGTGAGCTGGGAGTGAGCGAAGCGAAGACTGATGGTGTGAGAGCCAAGTGATAGGTTTCTTTGGTCTCGTCTAAAAGGTTCGCTACAGGTGAAGCGGGTGAGGACAAGGTGGTAGACGAGGACTGCGATGGAGTAGAGGCGGTGTATACAGTGAGCGGTGAGAGCAAAGCAGAAAATTGGGAGGTGGTGTTCAATCTTCGGGGCATAGACTCTATAAACACTCCGGGAAACAAGGGGCTGAAGCTTGGTTGTTCAGTTAAATTTTCATTGGGAGAACTAGAGCTCAGAGTCTGGGCTCTAGGGCTGGAAAAATGGTTAGGTAGCTGTGGATTTGAAAAAGGCAGCGACGGTGAAGGGAAATGGAGCATTCCAGGCCAATCGGTGCTGCCAGAGAAGATATCAGTAAAATGAGCTGTTGGGGGGCTGAGTTCAAGGGCAGCTAGATCAGGGAGGTCAGGAAGGTTATACTGTGTGTTGTCAGGGGAGACTGAATGGAGAACAGAAGATTCGGTGTCAATTTGCAAAAGCCAGAATTGGTTGAGTAGAATTTGAAACTCTTCAAACTCTAATGGTCGGGTGTTAGGCCGAAGACTTTGTCTGGAATCCCGTTGTGAGTCCCTCGTGGTGGGCTCCAGTTGTAAAGATCCTAGTGACTGCTGGGTGGACTAGAAGTCAGTCCAACAAGTCCAGTGGTCAGAAGGGTAAGGGGGACGCAATAGGTCTGTCCCAAAGGGACTCTAGAAGAAGGAGAAGGACAGAAAAGAAGTCCGAGGTGCTTTGCCCAAAGGTCCGAGACTGACTGACGCTGTCGCATGATAGACCGAAGTGTTGGGCTGATGGACTGAAGGTGCTGAGTGAAGGGCCAAAGGTGTGGGTGAAGGACCGAAGGTGCAGGCAATGGGCTGAAGCTTTGTTCGAGCGACGGACCAATAATGAAGACGAAGGACTGAGGTTTGGTCCTTGAAATGATGCGAGAGAGCGAAGCCGAGTGGAAAACAGTGGTCCTGAGTGGAAGACGTTAAGACCAGTGGTTCGGTCCCAAGGCGAAGAGTGATAAAATAGAAGAATGAGATGGACAATTGTCAAAATCTAAGTCAACTCCGGACGAAACTCCTTGAGGGTGGAGTTTCGGCTTGTCAGACGGGACTTGGCTTCAGCGACTTGAGTTGGAGCACTGCGCCCTTGTCTAAGTCTTGTCCCGGAATTTCGGAATGGGCGGAGTTAGACTTAACGTCGTCAACGACGAAGTCGAGTAGGTCAGAGGAGAGTCAAGGACTCAAGCAGAAGTCAGAGGGAGTTGGATTTATTCGATATTCGAACTGAGGTCTACTAGGTAATGTACGAGACTTTATATACTAAGAGGTTACATAGCTATGAGTCCGGAATGGGAACGGGGAATGGACATGAGTAAGACAGAAGACGGAATAAGCGGAATGCCAGAGCAGTGCAGCACTGGTATGGAACTTGCTAAGAAGCGGATCTAAGACTAAAAGGAATACAAGGGTGAACATAAGAGGACTAGGAGAATGTACCGAGAGCGGAACGAAAGTCCAGAAGTGCGGGATGGTCTCTAGCGCGAGATAGCAGTGGAGTTCGTGAGTTCTTGCTGCGGAGTGAAGTCCGCATAAGCGGAGTTTGACTTAGCGTTCGTACGGGATATGACAACAATGGACAATAGACGATGGGTGATGAGCGACAGACAGTATGTTGTGATGATGATGGTGAGCCAAACAGGAGCTGGTATTCTCTAGTCCGAATACAGTATTTTATGGACCGGAGATACCGAAAGGTAAAATAATTGTCAGGTCCAAAAGCA
This sequence comes from Strobilomyces dryophilus, assembly GCA_038089955.1. Classification (NCBI taxonomy): domain Eukaryota; kingdom Fungi; phylum Basidiomycota; class Agaricomycetes; order Boletales; family Boletaceae; genus Strobilomyces; species Strobilomyces dryophilus. Next base: position 452 of record JBBPLT010000715.1, on the reverse strand, counting down.
CGTAAGGTAACTACACTAAAAGGAGAACATCAGACATAAGTATAGTACAATTGGAAATTGATGGGACAGAAGTCTAAAGGGTCAAGGACCTGATGAAAGGCATGAGCGAGAAAGGATATATGAATTGGAACAATTCACCGAAGGTCGAGCAAAGCCGCCCGAGGAAGACCAAGGTGGCTGGAGCATCAGTCTCATTGGTCCTTTGGTCAGTCTTCGTCGGTCTTCGTCAGCATGCGCCGGTCTATGTCTAAGGAGTCTTGAGGCAAGGTAGGAAGTCTCAGGGGAGTTAAGTGTATGTGTTGTGAAGTGTGGGGAAGTAGGGATGTAACTGTAGAGGTGTACTGATCTCTACAGTGCATTGGGGATAAAGGGATTCTAGGCATCCCTTCGGGGTGTCTTGGGTAACCTGCACACCAGGCACAGTGGAGTGGCTGTAGTTGGGCTAGAGGCCT
>JBBPLT010000714.1:0-14330 GCA_038089955.1 Strobilomyces dryophilus | reverse complement strand
CCCGCGATCGACCCTTCATGACTGGTATTTTGACGGCACCAACCTTTATTTCAAAGGTCGTCTTTACATTCCCCCCGAACCACGCCAGGACCTTGTTTGCTCTATCCATGACTCCCCTGCCGGAGGTCACGGTGGTATTTTTCGCACACTTCACCTCCTCCAAAAGGACTTTTGGTGGCTGGGCATGTCAACCTTCGTCCGCCGTTTCGTCGCCGGCTGCTCCACATGCCAGGCTAACAAGGTGAACACCCACCCTACCGTTCCCCCCCTTTCCCCCCTTGATTCTTCTGCCACCCGCCCTTTCCAACAAATCTCCATTGATCTTATCACCGGCCTCCCGCCTTCGGACGGTTTCGATTCCGTCATGGTCGTGGTCGACCATGGTCTTACAAAGGGGGTAATTTTCACTCCTTGTCACAAAAACTTGGACGCTGCAGGACTAGCCGACCTCTTCTTTCAACGAATCTTTCCTCGTACTGGCCTTCATGACTGCCTCATCTCAGATCGCGGCCCTCAGTTCGCCTCCGCATTTGCACGAGAGCTCGCTCGCCTCCTCCATTACGATGTTGCCCTCTCCTCCGCCTACCATCCACAGACAGATGGAGAAACTGAACGAGCCAATCAAGAACTGGAAACCTATCTACGGATCTTTTGTGAAGGACATCCGGACCGATGGGCCTCCTTACTTCCGATGGCGGAATTCCATCACAATTCCTCCGTCCACTCTTCCACCATGAAAACCCCCTTTTCTCTGATCCTTGGATATGAACCGCAAGCTTATCCACCTCTTGGCAAAACATTCCTCCCCGCCCTAGAAACCTGCCTGTCGGAACTAAACTCCGCAAGATCTGAGGCGTTGGCCGCCCATAAACGATCCCAACAAATAATGAAGGAACGGATCTTCCCGCGCCTCCCGCGCTGGAAGGTCGGAGATAAGGTGTGGCTGGAAAATCGAAACCTCCATATCAATTACGCCTCACGAAAACTAGCCCCATGAAGAGAAGGACCATTTGAAATTGTTCAGGTACTATCCCCCGTTGCTTTTCGGCTAAAACTTCCCCAGGGATGGAAGATTCATGACGTCTTCCATGCTTCTCTTCTATCTCTGTTCAAAGAAACCGAGGAACACGGCCCTAATTTCCTCAACCCACCCCCTGACCTTATCGATGGAGAAGAGGAATATGAAATTGAAATGATTCTCGCTCATCGAGGACCACGGAATCAGAGGCAATACCTTATCTCTTGGAAGGGCTATGCCACCTCTGAAAATACGTGGGAACCGGAAGGGAATCTACAGCACGCCGCTGCGGAGCTCCAGGACTACAAAAAGAGACATCCGCACGACTTCCCTGCTTTCCGCAGCTAGCAATGGCAACCTTCTCCATCGACCTCTCCTCTCTCGAACTCTCCTGCCTCATGCTCGTTTTCCTTCTCCTCACATTACGGAAGTTCTGGCTGGTGGACCGCCCCCATCTGTTCCTGTTCCGCTATGGCGGATTCCGGTTCCAGTTTGGGTTCGTTGCCCCAACAGACATGTCCAACCATGACTGGCATTACTACGATCCTTATAATAGCAATAACTCGGGGTGGGATAATAACGGGGACGGAACCGGATGGGGCGGATGGGGAAATTAAGACAGATGGGAACTTCCCTATAAAAACCCTCCCCTTCTGCCGCCATACTCCTCACCTCGATAGCATAATAAGCATGTCCATTCCTACCAGGCTCCCTCTCGTCGCCCTACCCCTTATCACTATTCGACTCTTGTATGCCGCCGTACTCGAATCACCCACTCTCCTCTTTGCAATCGAACAACTCCCGGCCTTCATCAACCGTCCGCTTTTCGCCTTACTCATCCATATCTATCACGCCCACACGACCATCTGCCTCCGCCTTCGCCACCACTCTGACAACTCCTCCTATGTGGACGAACCCCTCCACGAACTGCGGGGATTTATCCTCGACGCCCTCGAAGAAGCGGGATTCCGCAATCTGCTCGGACTCCTTCCCTACTCCTCGCTGGCCCCCATTCTTACCCCGCTCATCGATGACGTCTCCCCAGGAATCCGGGCCCTCTATTACTCCACTCTCTATGGAGAAACCACCACGCCGCCCTGGCACCCCGTTCCCGAACCAACGAACACCGGACCATCCCCCTCCTCCTCCTGTAGCCCCACCTCCTCTCCCATGGCCACGCCTCCGGAAACTGCTTCATCGGTTCGTTCCTGAACTGAATCGCCGTCCCCGCAAGAAGAAGAAGAAATCCCTCCCACCATCCCCGGCACCTATCCCGATTCCACCCCGACCACATCCCACCGATCTCTCCTTCGTTTCCTCTCCGCATTGGCCAGAACTCCTGAGGGACGCTTCCGAGGATCCATCCACCTCACTTCCACCACGCGATCTCGTCCTCTCCCGCAACGTCCGTCCCCCTCCTCTTCTTCCGATTCACTCCGCGGGCGTCCCGGGGCAACTCCGCCACCCCCTTCCATGGGTACCCGTCGACGACGATGCTACATCTGTCATTCGAGGGACCATGTTCGGCCCAACTGTCCCCGCTTCCGCTGTGCCATCTGCCACCGGACCGCCCCAGGACATCTTCATTCCTCTTGCCCAGAACATGTCTGCCCCTCCTGTGGTATACGTGCCCCGGGTCACTGCCCCGCTACCTGCCCGGGTGATACCACCCCGCGCCCCCACTCCGAGGCAGGAAGTAATTGAGTCGGTGGCTCAATTCTACGAAGAGGGTAATGTTGCAATCTCCTCAGAAGAACAAGCCTTTTTCCGGCAAGAGTTCGCACGGTTCCTCGATAATCGGCCCCTTTAGACGTCCGCAGTATCTGACGTATGCTTACCTTTTCCTCTCGCCTTGATTTCCGCAGTTATCTCGTTAACCTTGTACTAACACCGAGTTCCGTTTCCGCTCCTTCTAACCGGAACCCGTCGCACCTCCGCTTCCGTTCCTCTTTTGCTACCATTTTCCGCATCTTCCGCACGGACGCCCGATTACTCCCCTAGGGTATCTCTCCTTTTGGCCCTCGTAGTTCCCATCTCCATCCCGAACGTATAAATACCCGGCGACCTGTACTTGTAGTTCTAAGCTAGTTCTACGCAATCCAAGCCTAGTTCTTAGCCACCGCTTGTCCAGGACTGACGCGCGAGACCTCTGCAAGTCTTCGTTCCACTTTTGACGGAACGCTGCTAAGTTCTACGCATTCGCGTAACAGATGGAGGATAATGGCCTCCTCGAGATCCTGCAATTCCTCGAGCCTATTGTAGCGAGTACTGAGAGAATCGGAAAGATTGTTCAAACACATGGAACGATTAGGGTATCCTTGTGGGCAAAGTAAGAGCGCTTCTCGGCCCAGGATAATGGCCTCCTCGAGATCTTGCATTTCCAAGAGCTTATTGTAGCGAGCACGGACAGATGGCGAGGCTATTCAAAGACGAGGAACATTCTGGGTGTTCTTGCGAGCGAAGCGAGAGTGCTTCTCGGTGGAGGATAATGGCCTCCTCGAGATCCTGCATTGCCCCAAGCTTTTTGTAGTGAGTCCAGAGATGAATGACAAGATTGTTCAAAGATATGGAACGATCATGGTGTCCTTGCGGGCGAAGTGAGAGTGCTTCTCGGTCGAGCACAATGGCTTCCTCGAGATTCTCCATGATGCCAAACTGGTCGTAGCGGATCTGAAGGTAACTTGCAAGCCGGGTCAAAGTCACAGATCGCATGTTGTGGCCAGGTCGGCATCGATCTAGTGCTTCGCGAGCAAGCACGATTGCTTCGTCGATGTACCTGGCCGTGGTCCTGTTCCCTGGTTGGTCGAACGCGCCAGCAAGTGACTCCGCCCTCGAATGCAGTTCTGAGACTGGGACAAGGTCAGTTCTCTCGTCTCCCACTAATCCTAAACAAGTACTCTGTGAATCCATGCTATATGACCTGGCTGTGGGCCCTGCTTCAAGTTGCAGCTTCCTGAACGTCGCTGTCAGTGTTCAAGGATGTTCGTTATTTACACCTTGCACGTCAAAAGATATTTTTACCTTCTGATCCTACGCTGGGTGGTCGAACGCAATTGGACGGTTGGTGGTAACGCTGGAGCACTGTGCGAGCTGACCAGGATCCGAGTTGAGGCAGTTGGAGGCACACGCGTTACACCGCAATGAGTCAGACGCAAACTTGAATTGCTGATGCACGATGATTCTGTGTTCGAGTGAAAGCGACTCGGAGCAACACCCATTGACGATGAAAAAAAAAAAAAAAGGCAATCTACACGTCGCGCCCAACAGGAAACCACGAATGCACCTCCACGTCCCACCTCCACGTCCTTCGCCAGTCGCCCACCTCCCCATCGACGCCGAAAGCACCTCCAAACTGCGACGCAGTCTTCGAACCGACTACAGCGACCGCCCACACCAATCCAAACAGCAGACCACACTTGGAGGTGACCCGTGAGACTGAAATCCACGTGAGCCAAGCACGACTCGATCCACGGACGTAACTACCTCCCAACCAGTGGTTCTGACATGCCAGCCAAGGTGCCGAGTCATCCGAGCGAGTCCAGAAAACTAAGTAATTTGTTCCACATGGTGTCCTGCTTGGACAGCCGGATGACGCGGAGCGGTATGAACGAGATGAGAACATGGGCAAACTGGGGATCAAATGCGCAAGGCGCCGGAGAGTCGGGCTCGGGCTCGGAGGGTGCCGTCTTTCGTATCTTCCGCATCACTTGGCGAGCCGTATCGACGAGCGGCGGGAAGCGGTTGTGTTTATTGGACAGTTGCACCGTCTCCTGCAGCATTAGTAAACACACCCAACGACGCGCGGCGAGGTCTGAACCTTGCGCAACGCGAGCCGATTGTGGAGCGCCTCGTTCTGTACCTCGAACGCTGCATCGCATCGGTTGAGTTCGACGGCTCACTGTTCGAGATTAAGCTCCGGGTCTGTCTCCATCAGCGCATGGATGTGGAGAGACGAGCAGACCGTCTAGGGAGTGTGTGCCATTCCATCTGTCCGTGGGCGTCAACGCGCGCTTCAAGAGGAAAGCCGGGCACCCACCTGACAGGTACAGGTGCGATCGAGGATTCGGCAGACTTCTTCTGGTAGCGGCGCCTGGAACAGGTCGAGCGCGGGTCCCGACTGGTCCATCTGGGCTAGACCGCTGTCGAACCGCAGTTCGCCGATCTATTTTTTGGGGGGCAGGTCTGAGCGGGCGCGAAAGAACAGAGGGGACGACCTACTTCAAAACGCGACTATGGTGTCTTAGAGAGTAAAATCCTTGGTGAGGACGGGTCGGCCCGAGGGCATGTCTCGAGCGGCGAGGTCAGTGCGGGCGGGCCCGGCAGAGGGATTCGTCGCGTGGGGTTACCCGCGTCGACAAACGTCTGAGTGTTGGCGCCTGACAAGTACAAATCAGCGAGTTCGTCGACCATGGCTCGTCGACGTTGGGGCCAACGTTGAGGACGAAAGGCGGTGAAACTGACGGAGTTTCAAACAGGCTTTAGATAATCCCATTTGGACGCGACGCGTCGGTGAACATGCCCAGGGAGCAACGTTGGCGACGCGGGGGCATATAGCCCACAGGCATCCCACACGTATCCCAGTTCAGACCGTCCGTGTCTTGGGCTGACTCACACACAGCTAGGAAACTACCTGGGCCTCATATCCAACTGGGTCAGGTTGCAGGAATCCGTGCGGCCGGACGACGACCTCCTCTTTACCATCATCGGATGGCATCTTGACCTTACCCAAAGACCCCGCGCGTTCGATCCTCTTCCACCAAGACCACGTGAGGACACCACTCTCTGCGCGCCGTCGTGTCCTCACGTTTCGCAGAATCGGGTCATCACTTAACTGACTGTCCGGTGGCCCGACAGGGAAATCCACCATGCTCAAGATTCGGTGGCACGTTTTGTTCGGACGCTGATGCGCGCGCACCCAGATTTTCGAATGCGACTTGCATGGGACAAAAGGGAGGAAGTGCGCGTCTCGTGGGGAACCGTCCATGGCACAGCTCACCTTGTATATTCCGTTAACGTGATCCTCGAGGCATTCTGGGATGCACCGGACGATGACGAAGACCCGACGTCAACTCCTTCCCCTCCGCGGCGTTGAGGGCGACCTGAAATGACTGCTTGGCGTCGAGGCTGAGGACATCCCCGGGTCCCTCGGACGATCAAATGCGACGGCGTGAGCAATCAAGACATGACTGAGGTTATCACGACTGTAAGAACGACATCGTCGCGCTGTGGTCAGACAACGTCGTACAATGCCGCTCTCATTCCGCCTCTCAGATCTCATTTTCGAGGCTTACTTCGATCCCCTAGGCTCCTTGACAACACGGAGCGTCTCGTCGCTCGCGATTTCGAACCGACGGATAATGACATCGTCCGTACGCGCCTATGCATGTCAGACATCCAAGAATGCGAGATAAACGTTGCCGAGGGTATGTCAACATCCCAAGTTGCTTCACATCGGTGAGACGAAATGCTTTCCAGATGGGGAGACGCAGACGTGGAAGATCCATGATATAGTCATTCGCGTACACAAGTGCGTCATTTATTTCCCCTCACATTGTGATCAAATACGTTGAATGCTGTCGCAGTGCAACACTTGGGTGCTGTCCTTTATCAAGTGGATGCGATCATAATTTTCACTTCCATAGTGTGCTTCGACGAACGGCGGCAAGAAGACTCGAGGACTCGTTCATGCAGTAGAAGGCCATATGTCCTCCCAAGCTCCTCAGCCAGACAACCCTCATTTTTTTTCACCAAGGTCAACATCTTGGAACGTAGAATCACGAGTGACATCATGGTAAACAAGTATTCGCCCCAGTACGGGGATCATCCAAACGATACCCCCTCCGTCATTAAATGTACGTACACCGGTCCCGGGCACCTCGTAGAGGCTAGCTTACCATCTTTCAGACCTCTGTCAGAAATTCAAGGATACGGTCAAACACTATTCCTCTGAACCGTGCGCGTGCCACGTTCATCTGATATCGGTCATCGTTGGTGCTTGCTCCTTGTATTTATTCCGATGTTATTGATCTTGTTACTAGCAGGGCACGTGGATGACAGTGCAAACCCTGCTATCTGCTGAGTCACCAGCTGTATCCGTCTTCAAATTTTTGATCACGATCTGTTTGAGTGCACGACGGGATCCTGCAAGTGCATCTCAAGAAAGCCAACTGGATATAAACGTTTTTCGATTAATTGCTTCGCGCGCTGGATGGTTACTCGAGGCCTACTTACGCAAAAACTTCCATAGAAAGGTGTCACGTTCCGAGAACGACGTTATTATAGTACTCTAGTGTAGATCGTAATCATCGCTCGTTTTCTCAATGTCACACATTGCTATATCTTATTGTAGAGACATGGAACTCGTCTGTGAGCATCTGAGCAATATACCCAGAGGAGTTAAACCAACCTCGAACCCAGACAAGAAGGGACGCAGCCTTGCATCTCCAAAATCCGACCTCGTCGACACCACCCGCGACGACACCCTCCCCAACGCCAAGCATTCCAATAACCGATATCTCTCCTGCGAGCGCAGCGCGCATCTGTTGGATCGCTGCGAGGAGGGCATCAGCGACACAAGGGTCGCGATCTGGCGGTACTACGCGTGGGTCAGTCAACAGCAACGCACCACGCGAGACGTGAACGCACCCTCGGCTGGCTATCCATGTCCTGTGCCAGATCACGCCTCATTGTGTCCACGGGCGCCACGAGACGCGCCCCGAGGTTATTGTAGCGAGTGCCGAGACGAGTGGCAAGATTATTCAAAGACGAGGAACGATCAGGGTGCCCTTGTGGGCGAAGCGACAGTGACCTTACGAGTTCAGCTTCATGGAAGATTCCGACGAGGGGTTTCGTGTCTTTCATGATGCTGAACTGGTCGTAGCGGGTCTGAAGGTGGGTCGCAACTTCTGGGTGAAAGACACATATCGGTCGGGTTGATGTCCCGATTTGGGAAAGTTTGGCAGAATCGTTGTCACGTGTTCACTCACGGCTGGTCCAGACTCCAGACTTCGCTATTCACTTCTACCACGTGATGACAAACATGTCCCCAGAAGAAATTATCTAGACGTGAACTCGCTGACGCTCACCGTGTCGTCGAGGAGCAAAACGAGTTGCTACCAAGAGCGAGTATGTTCCTTCTCAAGACCCTCATGCTCCAACGACGAATGTGTCCGTTGGACGACGAAACCGCCCATCTTAACTCGCCGAGTCAGACGAAGAGCAAAATCACAGTGCGAGTTCGCACGTCGCACATGAACGCGAGTACGTTCCTTGCCGCACCCCCTCATGCTCCATTTATGACCGTGTCCGTTAGACGACGAAACTACGCAGCTCGTTCAAGCCATCGGAGAACTTCACGATGACATAGAGAATCATGGAAGGGATGTTGGCGGGTAGTGGGCGTGTTCGCATGCCGCCATAGAGACCCATCGCTTGGGCAGGCCGGGCGTGGAGTCGACGATCCTGGAGGAAAGACATGACGGCCCATTCGTATCGGTGAGTGTTGTTCATCATGCGAATGGCGAGTGACCGACGCTAGCGTCAGGCTGTTGTTCGAATTGACGAACTAAGGAAGTGGCGGATTTCGTCGGGTGACAAGACGGACGGGGCGCCTGTCGTTTCCTTCAGACGTTTTTGATACTCGGACTGACCGTGACGGATAAAGCCGTTTTGTGGAGTAAGTTACGAGAGCGGGTACCCCATGATCCTGTGTTCGTGTAGGTAGCGTTCAAGGATGAAACCCAGTAATGTCTACGTTGTTTCATCCTTATCCCTTGTGTTCAGCGCGTTGCCAGTGACTTGAACGTCTGGCGAATTCGAAACCTGATCCACCGTGCTTGTATCGTGGGATCGTTTTTCATGTTTGACGCCAGCTCGGCCCTCGAAGAAGCACAGCCTCCACTTCAGACGCCAAGCTTGCAGCTTAGAAAGTTGGATCGTGGCTATGTACGTTGTTTCGGTCTGGAGCGGCCTGTCGACTTGGTCAATGGCTCCTAGAAATACGGCGGCCACAAAGACAGAGATCGCGACTGACGCAGCATTAATCATCGGAACTACAAAGCTGAGCGATGAACCCGTCGATGAATGCGGCCTCACTTCCCTGATCCAGGACCTCCGAAAACATAGGTTGCTGATGACCCCGCATCACGCGACCGAACTGCAGCTCGAACCGACGGACGGCGTCGCCCAACGGCTGTGGATTCCTGCCGCGCCGTCACAGTGAGCACGGCAGCGGCCCACTGCAGACATATTCGAGGTGACTAGAGCTTGCGGACGAGTACCGCTTACCTGACCACGAGACGCTTCGCCATCGGCCATATATGGGGCACGAGCCTCGTCCCATCCAGCCGACGCACGTCGCCGATGCCTAGACTCGGGTTGTGTCGCTAGAGCGGGAACGAACGATCAACCCAGGCGTCTTCGGGGCCAGACTGGAACTCGCCACGTCGCAACTAGCCCCACGCGTGAAAAACATGGGGGCTCGGCACAGGACGCGACATTGAACGCGCATAATTGGCGAGGGGTCTTCCCCTCCCTTTTTTTTTTTTTTGCGATGCAGCTGACGCTCCTCGCCCCGCGTACATTCAGAGTCTGTGGTGTCTACATCGCACAGTACGACGCGATGCTTGACGGTTGGGAGGTCAAGAAATGGACGTGCAGCCCTCCAGACGTGTATAGCCACCTGTCATGTCTCCCTGCACAAAAGGAAAAGAGATGGTGTAGCGGAATTTGTCCTGAAAAGACGAAGAGAAAGATACTGAGACAGGTGACAAGCTAGGACACTCGCCATCGATGTGATTTATTCCAAGGTCAGAGGGGAAGGAACAAAACAACATTCTCACCGGGAGGCGTGTACGTTACAGTGAAGATTACCGTACAAGCCTCTGGCAAAATAAAACACATAATTGCATGGACGTAGATCAAAAATATATTTGTCTCTACCGGACGGGCTACCTAGAACGACCGGCTAAGTGCCAATGTGGACATAGAGAATGCGCTGATCGATCGGTACATGGATCGATCTCATCGCCGGGTTGATTGCATACGCCGCGCGCCTGTGGTCTAAATGACCGGAGTCGTCCATCATCAGTCGATAAAACATCGACGTGATCTTGTTCGTCTCGTCGTCGTCCACCGCCCACATCGTTCCGATCACCGAACGAAACCCGACGGACTGCATCGCAAATGCGAGATGGATCTTCTCGTCTGGGCTCTCCTCGTCTCCGGCAGTCGTGTGGCACGCTGACAAATACGCGAACTCGGTGTCCTCAAGATTGCACCGGATGATGCGTTCGATCGAAAATTCGCCGTCGTGCAGCGCGAACGCCGACTGGAAGGGTTCGTTTCCGTTCGCGAGACCGTGACAGGTAAAGTGCACCCACGCGTTCTTCTCAAGGTCCTCTCTTTGTATACAGGCCTCCTCGCCCTCGATGCGGGTGAATGTGGCAACATTGTCGACGCACTGCGGTATGTTGGCCAGTTCTGGACTGACAGTGAAAAGCTCGCTCTGCCCACTAGCATTTGCTTGACCAATTGCGACGAAGCGTTTCACACGACTCTTGGGAGAATGGTAGCGTCTGGCTCGGACGAGAGCGCTCAACGCGGGGGTGTAAGAGGAAACATAGAGGTCTGCAAGATTCTGTTGACCCTTCCTATATTAAAAAAAAGCTGAATCACATTATACAGGCAGCGTGAAGAGGGAGAATGGAAAACTCGGCGGTGGGATACCACCACATCCGGGACTGCAATTAGGGTGCCGTCTGGAGGACTCGGACGATCGGAGAGACGACGTCGTTCCAGAGTTCCCGTAACATAAGACCAAGCATTTTCGGTGCACCTGTCGTCATTGCACGCCCAGTCGCGCCTTGAAGCGTCGAGGACAGGAATTGAATATCTTGTTTAGTGATCGATAATGGGATATGAACCGGATCACGGTCCTCGAAGACGACGAGGGCATCGCAGCCGTACCTGCTGGCGTTCACAATGATGACAGGTCCTTGAGTGGCAGCACGCCGGAGATCCCAGGACAAGGAAGGCAAGAGGAAGCGAGAACAGCCAGGCAAGTTGCGAAGTTGTGCCGACACAATTGCTCATGTTGATCCATCCCTGGAGAATCAAGTACTTTGCGAATGAGTGAGGATAAACGAGTGAAGTCGTTTGCCAACGCTTCTCCGAATGAGCTGGATGAAATGACGTCGTCAAGTGGGGAACGAAGGCGAGTGAGCTGGTTCCAGAATATGCCCCGACCTTGCTCTAGGAGTTTGACCGCACGTTGCGGGACGCTATGATGAAGGCAGCCGAAAATGCGTCCACTGCGAGTGATGAGGAATGCTCTTTCAAGGTATCGAGGTGTTGAGGTAAGGTAGGGAGAAGATAAATATGTTCGACCAGGAATTGGAGACTTTTGTTTCATATACGAGAAGAGTAGAGGGATGGGTGTGGTTTTCGGCTACGAATATCCATGCTTGCAAAGCACTGTCTGGTGAAATTCAAGCCATATCAAAGACACAAATCGCATGCGGTGGCCAGGTCCGCATCGTTCTAGTGCTTCGAGAGCAAGCACGATCGCTTCGTCGATGTACCTGGCCGTGGCCCTGTTCTCCGGTTGGTCGAACGCGTCAGCAAGTGACTCCGCCAGTGAATGCAGTGCTGAGGTCCCACTCCCATTAATCCTGAACAAGTACTCTGCGAATCCATGCCAAATGACCTGGCTGTCCTTCAAGGCTTCGAAGCTTCCTGAACGTCGCTGTGAGTGTTCAAGGATGTCCGTCATCTACACCTTGTGGCACGTCGAAAGATATATTTACCTTCTGTCAGTATTACGTTAGATCGTCGACCGCTATTCGACCTCGCGGTTGGTGGCAATGCAGGAGCACTGCAAGCTGGCCAGGATCCGAGTTGAGGCAGTGAGAGGCACGTGGACCAAGCTTGAATTGCTGATGACGATGGGGTTCGAGCGAAAGCGAAGTAACCCCTTTTGACAATGAGAAAAAAAAGAAAATCTACATGTCTCAGTCGCGCCCAACCGGAAACCAAGGATGCCCATCCCACCTCCACGCCGCCTCCCAGCCGTCCACCTCCCCCATCGACGCCGGAAGTGCCTCCAAACTCCGACACACCTCGCGCAGTCTCCGAACCGACTGACCGGCGACCCCCATCAGTCCATGTCCACACCGATCCAAGCGGCAGACGTACCTCCTGGCGTTCCTCGGCCCAGGGACCTCCCGACCGTCCGCCCAACGTCTCCAACAATGCCCCAGCCAACTTCGCTTGTCCCCTTGGCGAGAAATCTCGGTCCTACCCATGCCACTATGAGCCCCGTCGGACCCCCAAGGAAAACGAGCGAGACCCACCTGCTGCACCGCCGCGCACGCCGCCGTGAACTTGAGAAAATTAGGATGTCCCACCGCAGCCCTCCCGACGTCCTCGTACTCGCCCACGAACGCCCACTTGTACCTCCGCACGCAATTGAGCCGCATCCGTTGCCACGACGGTCCGAGGTCCTTGAGCGAGACCTACTCTGGGTCAGATACACGCCGACGCACTGATCGATTAAGTACGAACGGAAAAGACGGCGCTCGAGAGCGCTTGTACCGCCGTCAACCACGTCGTCTGAAACATGTACTCTTCCAACGCGGGCCCTTGTAATCCGGGTACCAGCTCGTCTATCCGCGCAAGCTGCATTTCGATCACTTGAGCCGCGTACCAGTAGGCGAACACACGCTCCTCGGCAGAGTACAGCGACAGCTGCGCCCCTGAAAAAACGACTTCGCGAATCATCGAAAGCCTATGCACCAACACGGCAGTGCACACCCTCTGCAGAGGGTCGGGCTCGGACTGCCAAGGCCGTCAGACGCGCGCAGCGAGCATCGACGACAGAAGCGTACCCAGGGTTCGACGTGTTCTAGAATCTCTGCACACAGCGCGTAGAGCGTATGCCAGTCGAAGAGCGACTTCATGCAATATCTCCGTCGCCGTGCAGGGTTGTACCACAGCGCCTTGGCATATCCGAGTTCGAGCTAGCCCAGTTTGAGCACGAAAACACGACAAAATACATCACACGCACCTCTATGATCGAGCGCTCGATGAGCGCCAGAGGAGACGACGTAGGCCCGTTCCAACGCCGTCCGACCATGTCGATAAACAAATCATAGGATATTCCACAGTTCTCTGCAAAGAACGAATCCACGACGTGTTTCTGCGTGTACTTGCTCAACACCAGTCCATCCTCGAACAGCGTAGACTGGAAACGGGGGGCTCGGCGACAGCCAACACGTTTGGAGGGACGTCCGTACCTGGCATGCGGACCGAACATATGGAAGTCGCTGATCTGGTGTCGACGACCACACTTGAAGGTGACCCATGATCTGAAATCGACGTCAACCAAGCGCAACTCGATCGACGGACGTAACCACCTTCCAACCGGTGAGTTCTGACACCCCAGCCAAGGTGCTGAGCTTTTCGAGCGAGTCTAGAAATCCGAGTAGTTTGTTCCACGTGACGTCCTGGTCAGGAAGCCGAATGACGTGGAGCGGTATGAACGAGACGAGAACGCGGGCGAATTGGGGATCAAAGGCGCGGGGTGCCGGAGAGTCGGGTTCAGGCTGGGAGGGCGCCATCTTTCGTATTTTCTGTATCAGTTTGCGCGCCGCGTCGACGAGCGGGGGGAAGCGGTGGTGTTCCTTGGACAGTTGCGCCGACAAGAGATCGATCAGAGTCTGATGCGACGTCAGCCAACACACCCACGGACGCGCGGCGAGGTCTGAACCTTGCGCAACATGAGCCGATCACGGAGCGCTTCCTTCTGTGCCTCGGACGCTGCGTCGCATCAGCCGGGTTCGACGGTGCACTGTTCGAGATTACCTTTGAAAGACCGGTCCAGCCAGGAACACGCCCGTTCCAACATGGATTGGACGTAGGGCACCGGGAGGGTTTCCGCCAAGGGCACGTCGCACTTTTCGCTCTGCCAGTCCTCGGTCTACCAAGAGACGTAAGGAATGTGCTGCATGGAACCAGCGCGAGAGACGTACGTCGTACACGTTGCCCTTGTTGAGCTCGCGCCACGAGAGGTCGCACGACTTAAGTAAACCATACACGTAAGCCCTGAGGACGACGGTGACGAGCGCGAGGGGCCTCCGTGGGTCTTCGTTTTGGTCCGCAGCAACTAGCTCTGGGTCGGTCTCCCTCAGCGCGTGAACGTGCAGAAACGAGTAGACGGTCTGAGGGAGGGTATACCCCGTGTGCCATTCCATCTGCGCGTGATCGTCAACGCGCGCCTGAAGAGGGAAGACGGGTACGCACCTCGCAGGCACAG
>JBBPLT010000713.1:0-14350 GCA_038089955.1 Strobilomyces dryophilus | reverse complement strand
GCGAGAACGGACCATCATGACTCTTCAAGCGAAAAACTGCAGCCAAGAGTATGGTGTTTATCACCGCAATCCCCAGCGACACGAGGTAATGGAAAGACCATCGCGGGAGTAAGGCAAATTGTGTCGACACGAGTGGAGCAGAGAGCGCTCCAGCGCCTTGATGTTCGGCACGTTAGTACGTCGAAGCTCGAACGAGAAGTACGACACCCCATACCGTAAGCCTACGTAGTTTCAGCGATTTTCGACGGGTAGAGAAAATTACTTACTGCGTGTAAGATCCCCATTTTAGCTTCCGGATTTTCCTTGAGACTTGCCACGAAACCGTTCGCCTGAGCGTCCTGGAACGGAGTTTAGTAATACCAGGCACCACTGATGAACGATGAACGACCAACTTGTAATGCTATGCCCACGCCATTCAGAAAATACCCTAGCACAAACATTGGGAAAGGCAAGGCGGCAGATTCGAGGATATAACCAATTACTTGGAGCACAGACCCTGAAAGTGTCAGCGTGAATGTGGTGTTCACCCCTCGCGCCAGAGCCCCGAATAAAGATGCCATACCGAGTACGATGACCTTGCGAGACGCTAGGCATCAGCATTACAAGACAACCATGGACTGACATGACACGGACCTTGCCGAACCCATATCGATCGTTCAACACCACGTTGGAGAATGCACCCGTCAGAAATCCCTTTCGGCTTCATCGACATGCGACCAAGCAGAATCAAGACGACAACGCACAAAACAAGAAAACACGAAGATCAGAGAAGCCACCATGAAGTCGAGCTGGCAACATCCAATCATGCGTGAGCATCACGATGCCCCGTCCGGCCCATCGGTATACAAGAGACTGCACCTACATGATAGACTGTCTGGATTCGCGGCAGGAGAGGGCCCGTCGTGCCATCGTTCCAGCCGCAGAGGTAGAGCGCCCAGCAGAGGGCGGCGATCTGGACGCGTCCATGGAGACGCTGTGTCTTGGTCGGGACGACGGCATCGTTGATGCTACCGTCTCTGGAAGTCGCCTTGCGCGGGAGCTCGCTCAGTTCGACGGGGTGCTCCGAGTTGCAGGATCGGGTCGTCGGATGTCGTGGAATCGCGCTGCTTCCATCGACTTCTGCAGGAACAGCAGCTTGCATCATGAGGACGATATGGCGGGTGTCGCTTCCATCCGAGACTCAACCCGATCATGGAATTTATACTGCAGGGATGCCCGTCAAGCCAAGTAGGTACCCGAGTTGAGTTCGAACGGGAAAATGTCGGTGAAATTTGTCAGCTGGATACCGGCAGGTTCAGCTCCACCCGACCTGCCCGCTAACTCCTGTAGTCACGCGCCTAGTCAAGCTCTCAGGCTCTTCCGCAAGAATCGCCGACACACGCACCTAACAAAATATACGTATCTAGGTATGAGACTGATGCCGGAATTCATGTAGTAATAATCACATATGCCCATCAGTATTTCGCTTGTGCCTTTGGGTGCCCAAAGGGCGGAGGTTTTAGCCAAAGTGTCGTACCAGGGTGTTCCGGTCCAATCAGAGCCCTCATAGAGCCTCGCGTAGCCCTCGCGAAAGTCTCAGGCCCATAACGTGTTTGCGGATGTACCTGTAACCTATTTTACCTACTTCGTGATGCCTACGCGAAGAGGCGTTCCATCTTCAACGAAAGTTGCCGAAAAAGATGAGCGTTTGCAAAGCTAGTCATCTCTCTGATCAAGTCCCCTTGCATGTGTGTTCATACGCCTTGCCGGACGTGGCCAATCATATCAAACACGTTGCACGCTTGGGTGAGGAGCTCACCCCCGAGGAGCGCAAGTCAAAATCTCGCTGCTGCCCTTCTGGCACTGTGGAGCACTCCGTCATCCACTGAGCACGCGTTTGCGTCTAAACGTGACGCAGCAGATCGAGCCCTGCTTCAACAAGACAGGCAGGAGCTCGGACGCAAGATCGTCGACGTTTATAGGGAAGTTCTTGATATCCTCGACTCGCATCTCCTTCGGTAAGCAAAATCGACCGAATCCGTCGTTTTCTATGGCCAAAGATGAGTGCTCTCGTACTCCTAGACGGCTGCCGGACGTCCGGCGTTGCAGAATCGGCAATTACTACCGATAATTGACCGACTTTTACGCTAGCACATGTATCGAGCGATCTTTAGCAGCTTACGAAGGTGCCTCGAGCATCGCCATCCTGGCTACGAGCCACGCATCCAATTTGTCTCTGCCTCGCTCTGAATCTTGCTGGACTTCACGATGAAGTGCTACATAGTCGCGACAAGGCGTTTTCCGAGGCAAGATGTGTTTTGCACCTTTCGTAGGCAGGCTTGATCCCATTAACGACTAGGAACAAAGCCAGAGGACGGAATGGGCGGCGAACAGAACTTGAATGCGAGCGCGGACGCCACAGGAAAGACCAAAAAAGACATGTGCGTTCCGCTTGGGGACTCTTTTCAAGGAGGACTGGTGGGAGAGAACAAAGAGGCCATGTGCATGGGCCAAGGAAAGCTGACAAGAAGAAGATCGTTCAGGTAGCAAGGTGATCTATTCTGTGATTGCCGAGTTGACAGTTATAACATGTCGTTTTGGTGTCCGTGCGATGCTAGCCTAGAGTTTCTAGCGCGTCGCGACGTCTGCGATCAGCTTGTTAAAGCTAGCCCTCGTACGCGCGTTCATGATGATGCTCCTGCGAGATCGTCAGTCCACGAAGACGTGGGTGTACCCGCCAACTGCGGCGGGTGCGTCCGCCCGCTCTACTTGCCCGGCCCCACCCGTAGCCCTGAATATGCCGATCTCGTGCGTGACCGAGCTCGTCCCAAGGCATGACACGCGCAGACCGGGGTCGGGTACGTCAGGGAGGGAAGGAGGAAAGAAGAACCAAGGGTCGAGACCCGAAACGCGGACACCACCTCGCAGGAAAACGAGACTAATATGGTCACCGTCTGCGTCCACGTTGCCTCCCGATGGGCTTGCCCGAGCCTCAGAATTTTTGAGAATCACGTAAAAGGGTCGGTCGACGTTACCCACGTCACATGCTCGTCATCGCTGATTTCGTGCGCCGGTTCGATTCACTAGCTGCACTGCTTCATGAACCGGCTGACTCAGTTGAAGCGTCCGATACAACTGAGACGAACCAGATCACCACTCTATGCCAACAATACGGACAACGAGGCCTTTCAAACTTCAAGTTGAAGAGCCCCCTCCGAGGAGATACATAGCCTTCAGCTAGCAAGTTCGGTGACGTCCACCGACTTTGTGGTTAGAACGCTGCCCTCAGTGATGTCTGAGTCCCAGCCGCATAGGACCAGTTCTCGTCGATTCACCATCGCCTCCACCGTGCCTTCTCAAGCCCTAATCGTCAGAAGGGAGGCGGCACTAACGATCTTTCCAGTGCCGAGATCTGGGATGGGGACCGCCGCGATAAGTATTACATTTCGCTAATCGCTAATCGATCAATGGTTACACGCCACTTGGGTATGCGCGCGATGCTAGTAGCCTAGAGCTTTGGGGGCGGCGCGACGTCGGTGACTAGTTCCGTCAACCCGGCCCTCGTACGCGCGTTCATCGCGATGCTCTTGCGCGACCGCCTGTCGACGAAGACGTGGGTATATCCACCGACCGCGGCAGGTGCGTCCGCATGCTCTACTCCGTCCCCGTTCGGCTTGGCTCTGAACACGCCGATCTCGTACGTAACCGAGCTCGCTCCGAGGCGTGACACACGCAGACCGAGGTCAAGTACCTCGGGGAACGAAACGGGGAAGAAAAACTGAGGGGAGGGGGTTAAGGCGGTCCAGACACGATGCCTGAAGCGCAGTAGGAGGACGCACCTCGCAAGAAGACGAGACGACGAGACCGATTTGATCCCCGTGCGCGTCCCCGTTGCTTCCCGATTCCGCTCGAACACCAGCTCCAGAACCGGCGCCAGCGCCGGATCCAGCTTCACCGGAAGCGGCCGGAACGAGCCCACAGCGCTCGATGAGATACGTGTTGACGATGGCGTCGAAGAGGTGGTAATACACCACGTTGTTAACGTGTGCATACTGGTCGTTGTCGCTCCTGCGGCGTCGCCAATGCATTATGTGTTTCAGTTCAAGTTCAGGTCGACACCGCACGAGAATGACCGAGAACCAAGTCAGACGAAGTGAACACGCAGGATGAGGGGGGCGAACCAGCGGGTGCGGTAGGACAGAAAGAAAGGATAGTCGGCACGGCGGCGGCGTTTCTTGTCGTCATGGCCGGCACGAGCAAGAGAGGACATGGTAGAGATGCTCGAAGCGTTTCGGGCGCACGTGCCCACCTTCAAGTTCTTGAAGTTGCAGCCCGTTGCAGATTAGCTGCAGAGCGATGTTTGTCCAAAATTAGACATTCGTTACAAGGCGGTGCACCCGAACGGGGAAGTGCGCTCGCTTATGTAATAAGCGGGCCACCCCCCCCTGAAGGTCGACTGGCGCGGGGGGGGGGGGAAAGGTGGGCGAGCGCGCCGGTGCGGCGACACGGCGAGAGAATCGTGCACGAAGTACAGAAAAGTGATGTGAAAGTGGTGTAAAGTGTCCGATTGGCGGGCGCGAGCGCATAAAGTCAGGCTATACCTATACTGTCATTCCGACATCCGGGCATTGAACTCCCTGACGTGATGTGCACCGGGTCGTGTTGAGTCTAGGCGGCCGCGTTGGGTGCCGATTGACGAACGCGTCGTCTCCGTGTAGCCTGGTCGTTTTTTCAGACTGTACATCCGCGTTCGTAGTTTCACATCGAATATCAAACGAAACAGATGGATGCGAGCCAGGCGAGACGAGAGACCGCCCATCGCGTGAACGACCACGAAAACCTTGTCGTCCGGCATTGCGACAGCATGAGAGTACGAAGAATAAAAATGACAGGTGAGTCGGCGGGGCGGATCGTCGTTATAGGTATAGCATGGGGGAGAGGGGCAAGGCTCTAGAATGATTCAGAGGCTGCCGATCTATACTTCGAGCGAGCGAGCGAATCGGCGTGGAATTCAGAGTCCGGGACACTGCGCTACCACGTGGCGTCTGGCTCCAATATGACTTGGAATGCGACATGCAGCGTCAATTTGGGGTGTCGTTCTGCAAAAAGCGTCTGCAAGTACTTAGGCTCCGAAACTGTAGAAAGGTCAACAACAGTCATAGTCCCAGGACAACAGCATCTGGAGACATGCCATGACAGAAATAAAAGCCCTGGTGTCTATGCTTACTTACCACAAGCAGACACTGGGATGCCTAGGGGCGGTCAATCGTGGCTCCACTTAGAAACGATAAGCTGCTCATCCAGTTCAAGGTAAGATCCCGATCAGCCAGTCATCTCACGTAGCCGACGAAATTCAAGTGAGTAACATACGCTCGACCAGTGACATGTTACATAGCGGCGGAATTTGGGCAGAATGACAATGATAGTAACCTTGTCAGTCAAATACACACGACCCTCCTCCTCCTGGGTAATGACCCCGGGGGAAAGCGAGAATTTGATGGCTGATCGCCCCTGGGAGTGGTCCTCGCGCACCTCCTCTTCCTCGGTAGTCCCTCCTTGATGATGTCCGAAATCCGAATAGGCTTCTTGGTCGCGAACCCTTCGTTCAGGTCCATCTTCTTTCTCGGATATTTGCCATCATCGCCGCTCACGACTGGCCCAACTAGGCTTTTCCCGGCCGGCTCCGGATCGGTGGTCGCCTCGTCGACGTGGCGTTCTCCGCCTTTGCGTTCTGTCGCGTGCGGGCGCGTGAGCCCGATCGCGCTCGATCCGTCGAAATGTGTGCAACGTACGTTCCTGCTCCTCAAGCCTCCGATGAGCGACGTCGTCGCGCAGTGATTCCACGGTGACCACTGCGTCTTTGCAGTCCCTCGCACAGGGAAGCTAGAGTATTATATACTGTTCGATCACGGACCGAGTCGTCAGTCTTAGTTCGCTCGACAGGCGGAGCACATACGTCAGGTCGTCGACGACGCACGAGACGGAAACAGAGCCAATGAAAACCCGAAAATCGGCATGATAGAATGCTCACAGAAGCGTCCGAGTCGTCTTTTTTGCGGTCTGCGGTGAAAACTATCAAGGGACATTCTTCGCCCTTTTGATGGAACTGGATGACTGCGAATATGTTGGATCTGGTATCGTGACCAACAAAGGCTGCCTCAGCGAGCATGACGTCTTTCTTTGAATACATACCTTGGACGGCCTGCGTCCGACTTGACAGAGACGTCCTTGCAATGCAGACGGATAAAATCGAAGGCCGGGAATCCCTTGTTGGTGAAGTGTCAACGTGCATGGAGCGGGTGATTAGCTGGCGTGCATACGTTGAAAAGGGCGTTGAGCCCCCCCTTGGGGTTGACGTCTTCGATATGGATCGCATCTCGTTGATGCTCGTGTGGTAGCAAGTATCGGGTGCATACGTCGGTGTCGACCATGGTTTCTTGACCGTCGATACGAGAGAAGGTGTGTACACAGCCTCGTGTACGGAATGCGGAGATACGCCCTTACGTATGAACACCAGCGGACTTCAAACTCGGCCCAGCCTCAGAGGGCACGCGTCGATATCTAGGCGGTCTGTCGTCCTTTCTGTATCTACGTTCCATCTACGAAGCAAGCAGGGTTTCACTTGCAGCTGCATGTCAGTACGCTTCTCGATTCCGGGTCAATCGTCATTTGTGCTCTTTACTATGTCGCGAATCGGCGTGTCATCCATTAAACAAGACGCAAGGACTACTCGAAAGAATCTTGCCTTCTCATGCCTCGAATCCGGCAAGTCATGCTTTTCATCGGTCGATGGTTGCAAATACCTAGCAAGAAAGAGGAGAGACGCAATCATGATGGGAGCGGATGAATGATAGTATCGAAACTAGGGATCACGCACGAGCAAGAGCGTGTACCTTGACACTATGTGACTCGAACGAGACAAAAGAGACAAATAGGCTCAGGGCTGTTCGGGGTGCTGACGAGAGAGCGATCGAGTCCTGAATGACAACTCGGGCCGATGACAAGGCCAATATTATTGCTGCAGTCGACGATCTGCGGCTTGGCCAGCGTTGATTTGATTGACACTGCGAAGGCGCCGTCTGACACCCTGCAAGCAGTCCGTACGGCCAGGAATGTTAGCATCATGATGGTGGCGATCCATTGATGTACTAATTATCCGACGCAACCCTCACGGGGCAGACATTCTGAAGCATTGGATATTAGATGACTGGCTGTGTCCGTAATGAGGTACTCCCCAATTCTGGCAAGTCATCGGCCATCGCGCGTCGCTGCAGCACCGCCACTTGAGCCGTGCTGTTCCGATGCCACCTCGTCCTCGACCGCCCTGCGCGGTATGCAAGCACCAAACGTCGAAATACGCCTGCGCGACGTGTGCAACCGACTAGTGAGTCCCCTCGACGCCCCCTCCTCGTCGCCGCTCGAACCGCGTTCCATCGACAAGCTGCTCCGTCGCGTGTTACAAGACCCACCGAGGTGCGTCCGTCCCGAGCCCGCCGCCTTCCATGGGGTTCTCACCTCTCGCGACAGAGACGTGTGCGCCGGACGCTCATACAACGAGCGCGCCACCCCGAGGTATCCCAGTCGAGTCGGAGACACGTCCACCGCTCACCCGCGCTTAGCCCCCTCCGAGTCCCCCCCGGTCCCCGCGCCAGACTCGCTCGAAACGTCCACCCCGCTCCGTCCCCTCACGTCTCTCAAGTGGCCCTACGTCCCAGACGCACCCTACTTCGACCCGCTCACCCGAGACGACCCCAAGCCGCTTCAGCTCCCCCACTACGAAGCCCTCGCGACGTCCCCTGAGCTCCGCGCGCTCCTGGAAGACCCCACACTATGTGCAGAGCTGACGCGCATCGACCGGCTGCGCGGGGCAGACAGGGAGGAGGCCGTGAAGCGCGCCTTGGGTGTCGACGGGCGGCTCAGCAACGAGGAGGGCGCGCAAGTAGATGACGGGACAAGGGCATTCAGGGCGTTTGCAGAAGCCATCGAGAAGGTCATTCGAGGCGGGCGCGACGACGCGCTGGGCTTGGATTGGGACTGATCACGCCTCGTAACAACTACATCTTGATCCCGAGAAACAACAACCCCCGCTTGGTTTTTTCGACCTCCTCCTCCAACGCCCGCCCGTCGCTCGCGGTCCACCACTCGCTCCGATCTATTTCCTCGGCCTTTTTCCCGCTCTTGATCGCCGTCTCGAACGTGACCTTGCGCGCGTTCAACGTGGCCATTCGGCGTGGGTCCGAATGACCCGTGAAGATCACCACGGCGGTGCGCGCTGGGAGCGCGGCGTAGAGCGAGACGAGCCGCTCGTTCAGCGTCGCCTGAGCAGCGGAGATCGCTTCGGGTGAAGTCTCTGTCTGCGGCGCTGCCACCGCTGGTGTATCCCCCGTCGCCTTTGGCGTCAGCCCTGAAAACGATCAACGCCTGCCTGCTCGAACTCGAGATAGGTATACTCACATCCCATGACCTCCGCGACGCCGGTGAACCTGCCAAACACGAACTCGTGGCTAGGGATGGCTTGAATCAGTCTCTCGAGCACCTCTCCATCGCTCGAGCACCCGACCGCGGTGGTCGCCTTGGCGCCATGCATCACCCCCGGATTCCCGTGATCCACGACAGCGCCCCTCACAACCCGGCTGCCCCCGCCCGCCCTCGCCATGCGCTCAAATATACTCTCGTAGTCCGTCTTGAACTCGCCAAACCCCGCGCCATTCTGGACCTTGAGCCTCAACAAGTCCACGCATGCCCTTGCGTCCTCCTCGGGGTCGTGCCCTCCCTCACCGCGCGTCTGGATCTCGCGGTGGCACCACTTTTTGGTGAGCCAGGCGAGACCCGGTTTGAGAGGACGACCGCGTGGGTGATGGTATGCGAGGGCGGTGTCGATACAGAGCGGGTGGCAGATCCGGAGGGCGCGAAGGTCGGATTCGAGGGAGTGGCCGACGAGGATGGAAGTTGGGTGGCCAGGAGGTGCAAGGACGGTGAGGAGGTGGGATTGGACTTCGGCGAGGGTGGTCGTGGCCTTGGCGAGCGAGGCTTCGGTGATGCCTGACCATCTAGAGGGAGGTGAACGTGAGACGATGACCGACGAAGAGAGGTTACTTTGTAAGGTAGTCGGTGACGGGTTTGGGTGGCTTGACGAGGGTGTCGTATACGACGACGCCAGACTCGTAGTCGATCATGCAGACACGGGTCAGTTCCTTGCCGTCATCCGTCAAACACTGGGTCGAGATGAGCTGCGTTCGAAGAGATGCAAGGAGAACGCACCATCTCGCAATCAATGGCGTACACTCGCGAGCGTTGCACGTCGTGTGGGAGGAGCAAGATGGACTCGGTGACGGGTTGAGGCGTCTCTACCCATCCTTGTGGCTTCTCGAAGACATCTGCCATGTAGGACGGTATCGGATAGTCGTTCTCGATCATTTGTTGCAAGGAAAGCAAGTATAGCGACGGGTGCTTGTCGAACGCGCGTTCTGCTAGACATGACGTCAGGGGAGGCTTGCTGAGAACGGAAAGCCATACATGCTATCCGAGCTTCGATGCGTTTCTTTTTTTCCTCGCCGCTGAGCGGACCCTGGAAGAACGAGCCGAGGACAGAGTACATCCGAGTTTGATCGCCTGGAGCGCGGGTCGGGCAGGCATGACTGAAGGTTGAGGCAATGAACGGAAGGCGGGTGTTGGAGTCGTTTGGAAGTGGTATCGCGATCGGGATGTTCGGGTTGTCTGTTGCGGAAGTAGGCAGCGGCGGGAGGGCGAGGTGGTCGGGGAGGATGCCTGGTATCAGCAGCGCGACGACTTTTTGTATGGTCCGTGCGTTCTGCGGGGACGTCGGACGGCGAGAATCGAGGGGAGGAGACACTGACCTCGATCTTGACCCAGTTTGGCGGAGGAGCGTCTGCGACGATGTGCAAGACGAGATCCCGGACGTCCTGGCGAAGAAAGATGGGCGTACGGGCTCTGGTGCGACCGGACCAACTCACGTCGATGTGAACGGCGTCCCTTCTCTTGTTGATCTCTGAGTTCACATACATGAACTGCGGCATGGACCCCTGGCACGAAGTCACCGTCGGACACGATGCGACGGGGCACGCGGGACACGCACGTCGAGTCTCGCCTCGATTTTCCTGGCCTTTTTGGCCTTGCGTCGCTCTGCGCGGGTCCACTCACCGCCGTCGCTGACATCGCCTGCGCGTACTTTTGGTTTCTTGTGCTGCGACGGCGGCGTCGACGACGGGGACGGTGCGCCGTCCTTGGCTCGCTTCATTGCAGAGGCCGACTCAGACACGCTGCGGCGAGGCACATGTGGGGCGGGAGACCCCAGCCACTGACAGATGGGACCGCTGGCACCGCAGATGTCCATTGTCCGGATGCTGCGCAAAGGCCCACCCCTGACCGCGATGCGGCTATAAACGATCCCGTCGACACTCCGTTCCTTTTTCGCCATGCTTTCTCTTCTCCCCCTCCTTTTCCTCCTCCATGGCGCTCTGGCAGCGCCCAGCCCGCTCGACCACCCCGTCCACACCCTTATCCGAGTCCGGCGCGCGACGACCACCGACCGCATGGCCAACATGCCTCACATCATGGACGCGATCCGCCACAAGTACGGATTCAATCCAAAGAACCAGAAGCGATCCACCACTTCCGTCGCCATCACCGACGACGTGCGTTTGACCGTCCCTCGTGCGACCCACTGACGTCATTTCGTCTCCAGGAAAACGACGCTGTCTATACCGCCGCCGTCGCGATCGGCACACCGTGCGTATTTTTTTTTGCGTCGTTCGCTCCCCTCACATATCTGCCCACAGACCTCAGGAATTCAACCTGATTCTCGATACCGGCAAGCCCGCCCTTCCCTTCCTCCCAATTGCCTCTCATCTTTCCCTAGGTTCTTCTGACCTATGGGTTGCGACCGACCAGTGTACCACCTGCAACGGCATTACCGTCTTCAACCCCTCGAAATCGTCGTCGTTCAAGAACAGCTCGTCCTCGCTCTCCATCTCCTATGGGTCCGGCGAAGCCGTTGGACACGTCTCTCAGGACACTGTCTCTTTCTCTGGCTTCACCATGAGCCAACAGCTTCGTGCGTTTCATTCCGTCTGATTCAGGTACGCGCCACTCATCGCCTCTCCAGTTTCTGTTTCGGCCACCTCGTCCGGCCTGATCCGTAGCCAACAATCGGGGATCATGGGTATGGGGTTCGAGTCCATCTCATCCCTTCAGACCACCCCGTTTTGGGAGGCCTTGTTAAACCAGAACAAACTGTCCAGCCCCATGTTCAGCGTCTACCTCGCCCGCAACATCAATCAGAATCAGGTCGCCGAGGCAGCCGGTGGAACCCTAACAATCGGTGGCACCAACACCAGTCTATTCTCGGGCAACATCGAGTTCATCGACATGCCCAGCGGCACTACGCCTTCCTTTTGGTTGCAACAGATCAAAAGTCAGCTTCCGATTTCGACCGATTTAGCACGCTCTGACCGCTCTCTCTCGTTCAGCCGTGACGGTCCAGGGAAAATCCATTTCTCTTTCGAGCAGCGAAGGGATCGCTGCTATCGACACAGGTACTACCCTCATCGGCGCACCGTCCGACATCACAAAGCAAATTTACTCCAACATCCCTGGTTCCGTCGCACTGACAGGTGCCAACGAGGGCATGTATGCTTTTCGTGGGTATTTGCACCACTTTGCAGCGTGTATCACGCCGCTCACAGGACGTACAGCATGTAGCACCTCGCTTTCCGTCTCCCTTAATTTCGGTGGTACCAGCTGGCCCATCAGCGCCGCTGATATGAACTTGGGTCCGGTCGGCACCAGCGCCAAAAATCGGATGTGTGGTGGCGGTATCTTCGACGTGGGCAGCAGCATCGGAAGTGATCAAGGCGGCCCATCTTGGATCGTCGGCGCCACCTTTCTCAAGAACGTCTATACCGTGTTCCAAGCTGATCCACCGGCTGTCGGCTTCGCCCAACTCGCTAGCGGACTGAACAGTGAGCTGCCTTTGTCTCGCCGAGTCTCTTTGCTAATTATATCATCTAGCCAACGCGGAGGTCGGGTCCAGTCCGCTCTCCGCTTCAGGTGTTTCTCCCGTTCCGTCTGGGTCACCGTTCGGCTTCAGCGGTGCTCCGCCGCGCATGGCCATCTCGGCGTCGTCAAGTCTGATGGTGGCTTTGTTGTCAGGGTTCGTGATCACCATCAACCTGTGAACCTGCGGGTGGTGATACATGAATCCATACGACGACGTGGCGTCTTGCGACTCCCTTTCCCTCCATCAACCCGTTGCTGATATCTCCCCGTGCCCACGATTTGTGTAACCCTTGAGGCGGTCTCCACCGCCGACACCTCTATTGCTGACCCTCATGATTCACACAGACACGCTACATTCACGATCGTGTACGCCAGTCGTTCTTCGACTAACCTATTTGTTTAATATATATAAAGAGCTCGTCTCGTTCTTTTGGATAGTCGACTTGATGTGACCCCAGACGATCACTGTTTTTGATTCAAGTCATTAATTTAAAAACAGCAATAATCGGATCGACTAGTCGTACCTACCGTGTGTATAATGGGTGCTTGTATTCTAGACGAGTCTTGTATTTTTTTTCCCGCCCACCCGTGATCGCTTTCTTCCCGATTCGGACTGGTCGTCAAGTTGTAACGAGCCTGAACAATGGTCATCAGGGCTGTCGGTTACCCAGTCGTTCAAGCGGCTGGAGGCCGGGCGCAAACGTCTGGAGTGCACGTTTTTCTCGCAGGGCCGCAGTTGGAGGGCTCGACCAGTGCCAGACAAAGTTCCGAATCGTCATCAGGCCAGTCCCAGTCGAGCATCGTAACCGCCCGGGCTTCTGGCGCAGCATCTTTGTTTGGCCAGGGGCCGACTCGGAGGAACACTGGGCCATACAATGTCTTGGAATGAGTCTACTGTCACGGAACTATCCTGGAGGCGGAGGAACTGGGGCTACCAGGACGTAGTCGAGGCAGGAGGCGGCTGGAATGGCGTCCATGCGAGGCAACGACGCGCTAATCCCTTTTTTCCTGCGACGACGCCGACACCGACCGCGATATCTGAGTTTCGGTCTACGGGGTCGAATCGCTCCGCGAAATCTGGGTGTCGTCTACGGGGGTCGAATCGCTCCGCGCCGGGCTGGGGCACATCGATGCGAGACGGCAGTCGTAGTTTTTTTTTTTTTTTTTTTTTTTTTTTGGCAGAGCGACCCGCGAGGGAGTACAGTCGTTGGTGCGGTCAAACGCACCTCGTCTGGTCACCGGACGGACCGACCAAGAGTTCCATATCGATCGTGGAAAGAGCGCGACGTCGCACGAGAGCGCCGCGCAAGGCATGGAAGAGGAAGGGCGAGCCGTCCACGACCTCGGGAACCGTTCGTCGCGATGGGAAACGTTCAGGGACGAGCAGGGCTAGACACCGCCCGACCAGCCAGCGTCGACGCTGGCTCGTCACGTCTCGAGCCCGTTCGTGTACCTCGCTCCAACGACCGAAATGCGCGTCCCGGTCTCGTCGTTCCCTCCATGAGGAACGACAGATACAAACATGGAAATGGGGCAGAGGAGTTAAGGAGGCGACGAAAGAGACTGCTTTTTTTTTTCGACGATCGAGTTGACAAGATCGAAGGAGAACGCCACCCATCGCTTATCGAGAGCATGACCATGCTGGCGTCAGTGTCGTTCCACTGGATGTCGAGGTCAGTACGAAGATTGCTGAACCCCATACATGAGCAGCGCGCTCGGAAACCTGGCGCTGGGCACTTGAACGTTCGCAGGAAAGGAAGAGAGATGCGATCTGAAATAGTTTTCGGAAATACTTAATACTAGTGAGTTGTACAATGGTGGGTAGTCGGACGCGAGAAGAACCAAGAAATGGATGCAAGAACCTCGTGCGTTCAAGCTCACATTCAAGTTAGAACGAATCGAGCTATCCTCTCTACCGCGTCTGAGATGTTTTCCGGGAAGACGTCTGACATGAACCACCACCCATGTGGACGCCCATCATACTCGACGAACTCCACTTGTCCGCCGGCGGCTTCCAGCCGCTTCACTAATTGGCGCGCCATGTCGAACAAGTAGTCGTTCGTGCCTGCGAAGACGAGCGTCCTGGGCCACGCCGGTGAGAAGGGCAACAACGCACCCGAGACGAGCGGGTGAGCGGGGGATATGCCCGACTCGCCTAGGTACGCGCGCCCCATCCTCTCGTACTCGGTGGGGTCGAAGATATCCGCGCGGGGGATGCGGTCCTCGAGGAACTGGAGCGCGCCCGGGGCTATGGCGAAAACGCCGGGCGGTGGGGGTCTGTGTGCGTGCAAGACGAGGTGGGTGAGGACGATCGCTGTCGCGTGTGTCAGTGACGCGCTCGGGGCTGCGTACG
>JBBPLT010000712.1:0-14358 GCA_038089955.1 Strobilomyces dryophilus | reverse complement strand
GAATGGCGTCCTCGATGTCGTCTTCGTCTAGAGCGATTCCCTCGTGGCTCTCATCTTCCTCATCGACATCTGGTTCAGATTCCAGCTCTGGCTCAGTTTTCCTAGTGTTCTTGGCCATGTGTAGAGGTGGGTTTGAAGGACCCGAAATCTTTTTGACTCACCACCAACGACCTGACGCCTTTATTACATAATACTTCCTACGACAACTTGCCCTTCAAGATAACCAAGATAACTGAGTACTATATGGCTGTCGTGTTCTAGGTGATATGACTTTGACCAGTGACCAATCCCATTACAAGGCAAGTGAGTCCTCTGCCAGGGAAACTCAATGACAATCTGGCCAAGAACGGTCTCTGACACAGACAAAATCCAACTCCGAGGGTGATCTCCTCTTCTCATGTTCAAAAGACCACATCATCAGCATCTGGTTCTCACACAACGGCGAACGGCTCGGGACATGTGACGGTCACAACAGGACGGTCTGGACGATCGATGTCGATTGTGTTTGTCGTCTATTCAATAGTTTAGTTCATTTAGGGCTCCATGCCAACAGATGGCACCCTGCTTCTTGAGCACATGCCAAAAGAAACACAATACTTGGTCACTGCACTTTCCATTTTCTTCTCTTTCTGGGCTGTCCTTTCGGCATTCATTGCTCCTAATCATTGGGCGTTCATGCTCCCCACTGCTGTCAGAATCTAAGTCAACTCCGGATGAAACTCCTTGAGGGCGGAGTTTCGGCTTGTCAGACGGGACTTGGCTTCAGTGACTTGAGTTGGAGTGCTGCGCCCTTGTCTAAGTCTTGTCCCGGAATTTCGGAATGGGCGGAGTTAGACTTAACATCGTCAACGACAAAGTCGAGTAGGTCAGAGGAGAGTCGAGGACTCAAGCGGAAGTCAGAGGGAGTTGGATCTATTTGATATTCAAACTGAGGTCTACTAGGTAATGTACGAGACTTTATATACTAAGAGGTTACATAGCTATGAGTCCGGAACGGGAATGGGGAATGGACATGAGTAAGACGGAAGACGGAATAAGCGGAATGCTGGAGCAGTGCAGCACTGGTATGGAACTTGCTAAGAAGCGGATCTAAGACTAAAAGGAATACAAGGGTGAACATAAGAGGACTAGGAGAATGTACCAAGAGCGGAACGAAAGTCCAGAAGCGCGGGATGGTCTCTAGTGCGAGATAGCAGCGGAGTTCGTGAGTTCTTGCTGCGGAGTGAAGTCCGCATAAGCGGAGTTTGACTTAGCGTTCGTACGGGATATGACAACTGCAGTCCTTCTACTGAGATTAATAGTTGGCAGTATGTGCTCATCTGTCTTGGCCTTATCGTAAGTAAAACATGTCGCGCTGAATGCCATTATCTATTCATTTGCACAGACACTATCCATGTTCCTCGGCCGCATTGTATTCTTCCGCTTGCACGAATCACCACGGTATTCCGTCGACATCAGGTGGCTGTAGAGCCCCTCTAGCTCATCTCGTGCTTCGACAGGTCGGAGATACCCATGGCCCTCGAAGATGTATGCGACAGGCAACCACCCGAACCTCGCCCTTCCCCCACTGGGACAATTACTCGTC
This sequence comes from Strobilomyces dryophilus, assembly GCA_038089955.1. Lineage (NCBI taxonomy): Eukaryota > Fungi > Basidiomycota > Agaricomycetes > Boletales > Boletaceae > Strobilomyces > Strobilomyces dryophilus. Next base: position 12,773 of record JBBPLT010000712.1, on the reverse strand, counting down.
CACCTTGCTCTATCGGGCAATATGAGTCAACGTTAACCTTCTCCACTGACTCGGACATTCTGATGTAAGAATCTTCTGCATCTCGTCTTCATCTGACTCCCACCACAGTGTCTCTCAATAGCAACAGATCCCCATCCCTCCTCGGACTCCCCTCCTTGGACCATTTCACTAACCAAGTTTTGCCCAGGAACTCAGGACAACCTGGCCTCGCTCCTACCGCACGGTTATCTGGCTCCCCACCACCAACCGCACCAACCCTGCAGTTCTTCGTGGACATTGCAACTTCATCATCAAAAAGAAAACATAAACTCTCCCCCCTGGACAACATGTGGTATACCCGCCGCAGGATCATGCAGAACTGGGGCAAAGGCAAGAGACCTCCAAGCAAACACCATGCAGCCCCGAATCGTCTTCCGACTGGGAAGCTTACATGAACCCCGTGGCTCTCGTGGTCACCGCCCTGTCAAACATGTATAGAAAAGGTCACCCTCTTCTCTTCTGCCCGCCCCTCCTTACCCCCCAGCATCTCTACAATTGCATTGAGCGGCTCCCCTCCCATTCTCCCGCCCGTCCATCCACCTGTGTTCAAGATTGATGTCTCATCCCTCCTTCTGTCGGGGTCACTCTATGCTGTCCAAATCATCGTTTCGACCTTCCAGTCCACCAAGGTCTTGTGAGGCATCTTATCCTATCCTCTTCTGGTGATCCACCCCTACTCACTCACTTCCCGGAGACAGGCTCAAATAGCGGATGCTCTCGCGCAAGGGCACCACACTCAAGACGCAACATCAGTTCGACTCAGAGATGTCGGTGCAGCGCAGGGTGAGGTTCCATTTGGTGCTTCTCGTTCGGCTTTATTTAGTTCGTCTTCGTGGTTGCACCCTCTCCCTCTCAGGTGCTGATCTGGCCTTGCGTCAGGGGTCGTCAAGGCGCTCGGCGTTGGGTTCTGTGGATCACTCCTCAGGGAAGTTCGCACACACTCGCAGCCTGCGATTCCCTCCCTGTTTTTCGAGGATAGTCTCAAGGACATTCTTGTCCTAATTTTTCGATACCGGTCAGAACACCCCGGCATGAAACTGATAACTTCCTGTCTAGGTTGAGTACCGACGGCATCCAGTTTGGCGATCGTGGCCATTTCGTCACGCCAACTACTGGCCCCGGCGCTACTAAAGTTCCTGCGCTCAGTTCTCATTGAGTTGCCCCGCAATGCAATCCTGGTAACTGGATTTTGTCCTGACATCTGTCTTCATAGACAATTTTGTATTTTGCATCTAATCGAATTACATAGCATGCTACCATGAAGGTGGTGGCAAACAGTCGCGCCTGCAAGAACACAGTGCAGTGCAAGACGAGCAGATCCGCCCAGGCTCGGGAGGACATGAAACGAGGCTGGCGGGGAGATGACGTGATTGAAATTACATCGTCACTAATGAAAAGAGGGAACTGAGGGTGTTCCATCGTATGGGGAGATGAGATATGCCCAGCCGCAAACGCTTCCAGCTGCGTGACACCTTGATCTATTTCTGGTTCCCTGTAAGCTTTTTGGAATAAAGATTGGAGAGATGGTGGAGGCATGGTGCCTGGGCTAGAAACTCGACCTGTGCCCATTAGTGGACCTAAATCATAATGAAGAAGGCGGGAGTGGAGGAGGTCGGTGGGGATGGACTAGATGACGCAGTGATCGAAATTGCACCGTCACAAGTGCGCAGAGTTTCCCGATCTGTCAATATTCAATGGTTGGATATGTTGTGCTCTTTGGGGACTACCGTTCATGACTTTGGTACTCGACTCAAGGGTAGAAACAATGCGGCAATTGTCAAGAAGATTCGCCTCTGGTTCCATGTCTATGATCATTCCGACCCCCAGGATCACTTGTATGGCAACGTCCGATGTTGTGGCTGTTGCTGCTACGGGGTTGCTGACATCATCTATTCAGATGAGAACCCGTACTGGCTAGCGTCGCTGATTTAATAGTCAAGGGCAAGAAGAATGCCAAATTGATGGAATTTGATGAGGCCCACTGAGGACGACTCCAATGATAGCCCCCTACGCTCGAGGTCAGCCGGATTTCGGCCAGCTCGTTGACAACCTCCTCGCATGACGCATTAGGTATGACGTGCACCTTTGTTCTCACGTGCGTTTTATGTAAGTGACAGTTTCGAATGTCGGCTCATGACCGAATACAGGCGGAATAAATCGCTGGGCTCCGCCTCTCGGCTTTGGCAAAGTAGTGAGTTGCAGTTCTAACATGACGCACGTCAGCATCTGATTTCTGAGCTTTATAGAGAGAACATCGCCATGAACCTTGAGAACATGCTCATATAGCTGCCCTTGAACGATCTATCATGCAAGCCTGACTCCTTGTCTAGGACAACAAGCGCGACGAATTGTCGTGCGTCGACTTCAGGTGCGTTGGCGACAACTCCATCATTGTAGTACTCTACTAACACAGCACCACTTCTCGAAGTGCGCTGAGGACAATCTCATGTACGTCGTGTCGCAGTTGAGGAAACGGCGGATGCCGATTCTGCGTCCACAAGAAACACGAGACTCAGAACCTCTGTATCAAACCGAAGAACTTCTGGCCCGTCAGACGGAAAACCTGCAAACACTCACAGAAGAATAGTGACCCAGGCGGCAAAACTTACCACGATAGAACCGAAAAGGCCCAGAACAGAAACGTGGACGCAGGAATCAACCTGGGAGACGGAGTGGAACCAAGAGATGTACAGGACAAAGTGGAGAGGCCCAAAGTGCGTCGAGGCGCATCTGTTGATGGAGAGAGGAAGCGTGCGTTACTCCCTGTGCATGGAATCGACCTTGGCTGACGATGAGAACGATCAGCATACCAGATAGTAGACAAAGACGTACCTGAATCTTCCTCAGAGCTACTTCCATCGCCGTACGAGGCTGTGAGCCAAACAACAGTCGTCATCTTTCTGTATTCATCCCTTCGCCCGCAGGTTTCCTCTTTCCCTAGCGTCGAGTCACTCTATTCTAGATACTGTTATCTTTGAACATGTACTGTGAGATCGTGATCTCATGTGGTGGTGCCCTGATGTAGTCGTGGGTCTTGGACAAAGAGCTCTGGAGATCATGAAAGCCCCACAGGATCTCGGTGTCAACATCACGATTGACACCACAAACATCTAGAGATATAATCATCCTGACTTTGGCTTACCCTCTGTTTTGCAGCTGGTGGCTCTGCCGCAATTCAAGTCGCGAAACAACTTAACGCCATAAGTATTTTCTACGGTCGGGAAGAAGCAAGAAGCAGACGAGCTTTCGAGCCGGTTCGGCATCCCCACGTCCAACATCGTCCTTATAGACGACTTCTACCTCGCTGCTGCGGAATGGAGCAGGACTGGTGCATTGTCCCAGTTCGACGTCATCTTCAACAGTGGCGGAAAGAAGGCGTTTGCTCGCGGGTCAAACCATCTGCCACCATTCGGGTCATACGTCCACATCCAACCCAACGAGGTCCCCGATGTTCCTTCTGGCGTCACATCCTCATACGTTCTGAACATCAGCCGTTTCGCTTCTGCGTCGCCCGCTTTCCTCGTTCCCGCACTTTCAGGCGTACTTTTGAGCCACACTTCGGAACCTTTCTCCATTCGCTTGTGCACTGTCACCATGTCTGCATACAATCGGACTACCGCCGAGGACACCGACATGTTGGTCATCCTCCCAGAAGCAGGCCGCGCTGTCAGGGTCGACCCTACAGGTCAACTTTTCAATCCTCGCAGGTCGTACATTCTTGTCGGCGGTTGTAGCGAGCTCGGCGTACGCATCACAGTGGATGGTCCACCACGGTGCTCGTCACATCCTCTTGACCAGTCGTCGCGGACCAAGAGGTCTCACCAAGACCGACGACATGTACATCCGCAGCATGCGTAATGGGGGAGTCCAAATTGAGGTCATCGCTGCTGATGTGACCGACAAGGCGAGAACTGCTGCCGTCGTCACACAGGCCAAGGAGGTTGGTCCGATTGGCGGCATCTTCGTCATGACCGTCGTTCTTCGCGATGCCAAGTTCACCAACCTGACGCAGCAGTCTTTTGATGATGTTTACCAGTCCAAGGTCGCCGTCCTCGACACTCTTCTCAGCTGCGTCGATCCTGCGGCAATCGACTTCGTGTTGTTGTTCTCGACCATCGGATCAGTGTTTGGCAATGCCGGTCAAGCTGCGTACTGCGCCTCCCAACTGTAAGTAGCTTCACGCTCGTTCCAGCTCGACGGCTAGTGGCGATGTGCAGGTACTTGGATCGTATCACAGACCTGATTCCAAACACTATCTCCATGTTCTTCCCGCCCATCACAGATTTGGGTATCTTCAAGCGTCTCGTGCTCGCGACTAAGGGCAAAGTCAACACTGCCCAGCTCACGAAGACCGGTATGACGACGGCACAAGTGTGCAACTTCATTGGGGATTCTCTCACTCGCTAGATCGCTCACTACGTACCGATGCTTGCTGGCGGGGCTGGAGACCATGAATGTAGTAATGCGGAGTCACCTGCTTTCCTCCTTGCTACATTGTTGAACATGAATGTCGAGCAGATCAGCGACAACGCACTGATCACCAGCTTTGGTCTGGATTCCCTTGGAGGTGAGCACTCCCATTTCCTCACTGAACGTTACTCCAATGGCCCCTGTAGCGACTCAATACAGCAACCAGCTCAAGTCCCGTCTCGGAATCCAAGTCAGCCAGATCGAACTCCTCGGTTCTATGACGATCGGCACTCTGAACGAAATGCTAGCGAAGGCAGGGGCAAGCACCGGAAGTGGTGAGGGTTTACCAACTGATGATGGCGCTGCGAAATTCGGTCATGGACTAGTTCCTATCCTCAGCGACCGCCTCGCCAACGACCAGCCATACACGACAGATGTGTCCCCTCATCAGTACCGCATTTGGTTAGCTCAGGTATGGATGATGCAATACTTTAACGCGAATCTCGTTGAATGCTTGACTGTAGTGCAAACACGACAACGCTCGCAAGCGCTCTGTCAGCAAGATCGACGCCAGCATGTCGCGTTACGGAGCTACGCAATGGGATACCCATGAGGGTTACTTTGTCACCATTTCCTCGGAGACGCCTCTCGATGTTGACCGGATGATGGAGGCCATAGGAGAGGTTGCCCAGCGTCACGGTGCTCTACGCACCACGTTTATGTGGAACAAGAAGCTCGGAAAGCTCAAGCAGACCATGTATCCAGACATAGACTTCAAAGCAACCCTCGTTGACCTGTCCGGCGAGCCTGATTCTACGACCAAGGCTACGAAATGAGTCTCGCGCTCAACAATGAGCCAAACTTCAGTCTCAATCATCCCCCCTTGATCATTGCTACCATGTTCGACCTTGGGAACAACCAATGGGCGTTCAACATCGTCGTTCATCATATCATCATCGACGAAGCTTCACTCGGCGTTTTCTTCTACGAGATGTTTGAGGTCTACTGGAGGGCCCCGGAAGCCTGCCCGACATCGATATTCACTATTCCAGCTTCAGCGACTGGCTTTTGAAGATATCTGAGCGCAGGATCGAACTTCGCGAACAGCATCTGCAGTTCTGGTCAGAGAGACTAGACGATACCCAGCCTCTTCATCTCATGCTCGCGACACCATCCGATCTGGAACTTGCACCAGTCACGCAGATCGAGGCGAAAATCAGCGTTGGTCCCCTTGAGCAATACTTAAAATTGGTCACCTCAGTCGCTGTCACGCCATTCGCAGGTTTCTTCGCGGCCTATAATATCCTGCTCCACAAGTACTACTGCGGTCACTCAGAGAAACCTTCTGATATTGATTAATGTCATCGGTTTCTTCTCCAACATGCTCCCAATCAAGACTGTCATCGACGAGACGAAGACGTTCGCCAAGTACCTGAGCAAGTTTAAGACTTCAGTCATTGCGTGCCTGGCGCATGACGAGGTGACGTACGAAGATCTCGTGGGCCTGGGCAAATATTCCAGCGGTCGTGGTTACTTCAAACACCTGTTCGCTCCTGGAGGAATGAATATGTAAATCACCTCCCAGCTCGACTTCAACCACATCAGCACCAAGTCTGCCGTCTCGCTTCCAAATGGAGAAGAACAATACGAGTTCTTGCTCACCATCCATCCGAGCAATGGGCACGCAATCCTCCGGTTTGACAACTACCTCTTCACGGAAGAGGCCGCCTGCCAGTTCTTGGAGGCATATATCTCTCTCGTGGAAACTCTTGGGAAGAATCCCGAAAGCAAGATCCAGGACATTTCCGTCGTCAGCGAATCGGAACAGGAGCGACTCATCAAAGAGCTTTCTTCGACTACCGAGGTCACTATAAAGGAGGTCTGTTTGCATCACTTGGTCGAAGAACAGGCCCAGAGGACGCCGTATTTCACCACCGTTGACTTCGAAGCCAAGTCCATAATGCACAAAGAACTCAACAGCGCAGCTAACCGCGTCACGAAGTCTTTGATTCAGCAGGGTGTCCGCACAGGTGATGTCGTCGCCTTGTGCTTCGACCGTGGTATTAGTCAAATCGTCGGGGTTTTGGCGGTTCTTAAGGCTGGAGGTCCCTTTGTACCGTTGAATCCGGACGACCCGGCCCTCAGAAAGGAACTCATGATCACGGATTGTCGTGCCAAAGTTTTGCTGACCACTGCGAATCATTCTCGTGTATTCGAAAAGAGCCTGGCCTCCAAAGACTTGGTACGATGAATTTATTCCGGGTTTGGCGACACATTCTGAGGCTGCTGTAGATCGCGTATATCGACGACCCGAGCTATCAGAAGCGCCTGCGTAGATTCGACCCGGAGAATTTCGAGGTCGAAGGACTTTTGTCGTCGAGCCTTGCATACATCATGTAGGTCGTTTTATCCATTTCTTTCGTATTTGTCTGACCCTGCCCAAGGTTCACGAGTGGTAGTACCGGCAAACCGAAGGGAGTCATGATCGAGCATCGCTCGATTGCTAACCTCGTGCAAAATTCGAGCGTCTATGGCTTCACGCAAGGTGTCCGTATCATGTCCTCCCTCGCCTATACCTTCGACCCCTTCATTGTCGACGTCTTCGGAACCCTCGCGCACGGCGCAACGCTCGTTACAGGAAAGAAGGAACTTTTGCTAGGTGACACCCCTAGTGCCCTTCGCGCCATCCGCATCAACGTGTTACACGTGACATCCTCTATCCTTGCCGTCGTTCCAATCGATGAGTACCCTTGCCTCGAGACTGTTGTCGTTGCGGGAGAGGCGCTTTGGAAGAAACTCATCCAAGATTGGTCTGGACGGGTCACGTTGCGCAACATGTATGGTCTTACGGAGGCTTCCGTTGACTGCGTCTCTTGCCATGTCGTTTCCCCGACTCTCACTGGTGTCATTGGACGTCCACTGCCGAACTGTCGCATTTACATCCTCGACAAGCAGCTACGCCCTACCCCCATCGAGGTGGAAGGAGAACTTTACATTGGTGGAATCCAGCTCGCCCGTGGCTACGTCAACCAACCCGACCTCACTGAAACCGCCTTCGTTGCCAGCCCCTTTGTGCCAGGTGGGCGGCTTTACAAGTCTGGGGACATCGCATTGTACCGTACCGATGGAAACATCAAATACTGCGGGCGTGCCGACAGACAAATTATGCTTCGCGGTCAGTGCGTTGAACTTGGTGAAATCGAAGATACTATCGCCAAGTATTCAGGTGTGCAACGCGGGGCGGTCGTCATTCGCACCGTGCAAGATGCCCCAGCGATCGTCGCCTTCATGGAGTTCAAGGTCGAAGCCCAGAATGAGCTGGAAGACCACAAAGAGGCGTTGAAGATCTTCGTTGCGGAACGTCTCCCTCGGTTCATGTACCCCTCTCTCATCACGGTTCTCCCCCAAATTCCAGTATCACGGAGCGGAAAGATCGACCGCAACGCTCTGAAACTGATGGACCTCACCATTCACTCCTGATCTCAATGCCGACATGGGATCACCGATAGGCGACATGGAGATTGAGCTCATGAATATCTTCAGTAAGATGCTTAAGGTGCAAAACGGTACTTTCGGGGCCGCACACGATTTGTTCGCTCTTGGATTGAACTCGTTGATGGCAGTGCAAGCCGCTGGTGTCATCTCCAAGACTTTCAACGTTCACATTGGTTTGAACCACATTTACTTGAGGTGAGTTGTAAACCACACTCGGTCGCCGTCCTCGTTAAATCCTCGCTAGACCCACCATCCAGGAGTTAGGCCATCTGATCGTTGACGCCATGGGACAAGATTCCCGAGCAATCATGGAAGCTGAGGATGCTGACGCCGACTACCTCATTGAATTTTTACCCATCAAAAAGAATGGCATACAACCGCGCGTCTTCATCATTCACGACATCACGGGAATGGCAACACCATTCATGCGCATTGGTGCCTACATGCCCAACGAGATGTACGCCATCGGTGACAAGCACTTTGGCTCACCTACCGGTTTCTCGACGATCGAATCCATGGCCGAGCACTACATCACTCTCATCAAGACGATTCAGCCTCAAGGCTCTTGCATCATCACCAGTTATTCCTTTGGTGGCCAGGTGGCAATTTGCATGGCGGATAAACTGACACAAGCTGAAGACTCTGGAGCATCTCATTCTCTTGGATCTCATCTATATCCCCGCCACTGAGCGCCAGGAGTCTGAAATCCACAGACTGGATGCAACGCTCCATTGATCGTATCTCAACCAACTTCCCCAACATTGGAGAGAAATGGAAAAACAAGCTGCGCAGAGATCCGGAAGAATCTGGACTCGATGTTCGACTTTGAGCCGCCGCACTACGAGGGGCGCTCGACGCTCGACGTGCCCAAGGACCGTTCGTGGTACCGCAGTGGTCACGCGAGCGACTTTGATACTGGTACCGACGACCAGGATTACCGCATCAAAAACTTGGGCATGAAGATCTCTTCAGGTGCCCACGACACGATGTTCACGCCTGCTCATGTTAAAGTCCTCACTGGGGTGATGAAGGACATCCTCGGCATCGTGAGTCGTTGATCTTTGCTCGTTTGCGCATGGCCGTCTAACTCTTCCTCAGTCAGAGCCTGAAAACCCGAAGGTAGCTAAATACAAATTCTCTGCGTAACTCTTCACAAGCATCTGTTGGACTATACCAAACCTGCATTTTCTGCTTTCGTACTCTCCCTCCTCAATTGACCTTTTTTGGCGTCAATGGGATCCAAGATGGGATATTAGAGCATGTTCCTGGACCCGTAGGGGACAGGTTTCCCGAGCGGTCATTCTTCCTTTTACCGTAAGGATTGTGGACTTGGGAAATAGTGCCTGCAGCGGCTGAAACCTTGCTTATGATGGGGTATTGGTCAAATTATGACTCTAGGTAATCATAGAAAGTATTAATAACCAGTGCTAATGATTCTGAACATAAGGAATGTGGATTAAACAAGTGATCAATAAAGGTGAGATAATGTGAAGATTGTACTAAGTGAGACACTATGCGCCAAAAAAAAACTATTTCAGCCACTGTGTCACAAAGTCCACTATTACCATATCAAGAATGAGCAAGATAACTCAGTCATGGCGAGCCCTCTTAGACGGCGAGTAGGAAGGCCGATCTTACACTTCCCACTCGTGTTTGGACGCGGTGAAGGCGACGGGAAGCGGTGGCCCGAAAACGAGCGTTGGGGGTCGTTTTGAACACGGCAGGGGCGATGGAGGGCCATGTGGCTCGAAAGTGAACGGCGTTGGAGCGAAAACGAACAATCGGGGATCGTTTTTGACACGGAGGCGATGGGGGAGCGGTGTGACCCGAAAACGAAAAATTGAGCTCATTTTTGGACCTGGTGCAAGCGATCGGAGGCCGTGGGGCTCGAAAACGAATGATCAGGCTCGTCTCGACACAGTTGAGGCGATGGAAGGCAGTAGGGGACGAAGAACAGTCGCGACGGTGCGAAAGCAGACGTTCTGGTTGGTTCGGACACGATGGAGGTAACAGGGAGCGATGGTGGCGCGAAAGCAGGCGTTCGGGCTCATTCGGACGCTGTAGAGGCAACGGGGTACGCTAGGGCCACAAAAAAGAGTTGTGGTGGTGCGAAAACAAGTATCCAGGCTTTATTAGCTCTGGTGGAAGCAACGGGAGCGGTGGGGCCCGAAAACGGCGACGACGGTGTGAAAACGAGATTTTGGGCTCATTCGGACAAGGTGGAGGCGACAGGAGAGTAAAAAACAGTGGTGGCGGCGCGAAAACGAGTGCTCGTGCTCGTTTGGCAATGGTGAGGATGACGCGGATCGGCAGGGCCTGAAAAAAGACGTGGTCCCGCGGAAACGAACGCTCGGGTTCATGATGCCATGGTGGAGACGACCGGGGGCCATCGGGCCCGAAAAACGGCGGCAGCAATGCCAAAGCGAACGGTTGGACACGGCAGAGGTGACGGGAGGGCCGAGAATGGTGTTGGCGGCGCGAAAATGAGCCTTCGTACTCATTTGGACACGATGGAGGCGCCAGGCGAGCGATGAGTGCCGAAATAACGCAGGGGGAGGCACGAAAGCCATCGTTCGAGCTCGTTCGGACGTTGTGGACGCGATGGGAGGTGGTGGGGCCGAAAAACGGCGGCGACGGCGTGAAAACGAATGATCACGCTCGTCCAGCCAAGTTGGAGGCGACGAGGAGTGGTAGGGCCTGGAAAACGAGCTGCGGCGGCGCGAAGTCGAGCGTTCGGGCTCGTTCGGACACGGTAAAGGCGACAGGAAGCAATGGGGACCCAAAAAAGCGGGGGTGGCGCGAAAGCGAGCGACCGAGCTTGTTCAGATGCTGTGGGTGCGACGGGAGGCGGCGAGGGCAGAAAAACGGTGGTATGAAAACGCACGATTGCGCTCGTTTAGCCATGGTGAAGCCGACGGGAAGGCTGCAGTAGTGCGAAGTCGAGCGTTTGAGCTCGTTCGGACGTTGTGGATGGGACGGAAGGCGGTGGGGGCCGAAAAAACGGCGACGTGAAAACGAGTGATCTTGCTCGATTTGACACGGTGGAGGCGACGGGGAGCGGTAGGGTCCGAAAACTCACAGAGGGACTCGTTTTCGACATGGTATAGCCAACGGGGGGCGGTGCAGCCTGAATGGTGATTAAGCTTGTGTTGAAGACAGGAGGGGCGACGGGGAGTGGTGTGGCCCGGAAACGAGGGTTCAGGCTCGTTTTGAACATGGTAAGGGCGGCGGAGAGCTCTATGGCTCGAAAATGAATGGCAGCAGCACGAAAATGAACGACCAATGCTCGTTTTCGACACAAAGGAAGCGACGGATTCTTGTCGGGGAGTGGTGTGGGCTGAAAACGAGCGCTCTGGCTCGTTTTGGACATGGTGAAAGTGACGGAAGGCGGTGGGGGCCAAAAAACGGCCGTGGTACGAAGGCTGCTCGGGCTCGTTCGGACGCTGTGGAGGCTACGACTTGTTTTTCGAGTCGTAGTGGTGCGAAAACAAGTATTCGGGCTCGTTTGGACACGACGGGTTGAAAAAATGTAGTGGTGTAGCAAAAGCGAGCGTTCAGGCTCATGTTGACGCGGTTGAGACGATGGAAGGCGCGCCGCTAGGGGCCAAAAAGACGGCGGTGGCAGTGTGAAACCGAGAGTTCGGGCTCGCTCGGACACTGGAGGCGACGGGAGACTGTATGGGTCGAAAAATAACATCAGCGGCATAAGAGCGAGTGATCGCACTCGTTTAGCCATGGTGGAGGCGACGGTGAGTGGTAGGGCCTGAAAACGAGTGGTGGCGAAAGAGAGTATTTGGGCTTGGGTCGACGGTACAGTATAGGAAACGGAGAGCGCTAGGGCCAGAAAACGGCAATGAGCAAAGCGTTCACGCTTGAGTCGACGCGGTAGGAGGCCGTCGGGTGGATCCTCGAGCCAACTTGGTGAAAGCGACGAGCAAAGATGCTCGCATGGACACGGCGGCTCGCGAGTGTTCGCACTCAGGACACGGTAAGGGTAGCCTACGAGCGTGGTTTTCCGAGGCTCAACGTGGTTTGGTAATCTGACCACTCGGTCCCCGCGCCGTTCATTAGATTACCATTTCAATGCTAGTACTACGCTACATATTGTAGCTATATATGTTATGGAAAGCCGGACGTTCGCGCCTCAATTTCAAAAGTTTCCGACCCGACGGCAAACTAAATAAGGTAAACGTCGGGGTGGGACTCCGAATACCTCCCACCCGTTTACAATCGCACATGTAGAAGTGCCAAACGCTTTTCAAAATCGCCCGTAACGAATACAAAGTGCGAAATAGTAGTCGTATAATTGTAATTCATAAGTAGTGCTCAACTTCGTCCATTTCGTCATCTTCATTCTCTGACTCGGACGAGAAAGCTTCCACCCACAACTCTGGCGCAGCATCAATAGTAATATCAGGTTCGTCTTCACGTCCAAGCACGTCGAGAGCGGCGAGATGCTCCTCCTCTGGAAATCATGAGTGAATGAATCTGAGGAGGTACATAATTACTCACGAAGGCCTAGGCCGTTCCCAACGCCGATATCCCTCAACCTTGTGCAGGTCTTCCAATCCTGCAATTAAAGAAAGTGCCCCGTCGTCCTGTGGATCGTCTATGGCATCGAGAACTGGCTGTATACCTTCACAAAGCTTCACGAGGTCCAAAAGGGCGCAGTAAACGGATCAAATGGAATCGCGTTCGACAACTGGCTGACCCAATTCGTCATAGCAACAGGAAATGAAACTGTTGATACTTGGAGGGACTAGGTCAAATACCGGGTGGTTGTCGTCAATGTATAGGTGGTGAACATGAGCGAGGACGTCGCTCGAGAC
>JBBPLT010000711.1:0-14359 GCA_038089955.1 Strobilomyces dryophilus | reverse complement strand
AAGGCAACACGAAGGACTACAACCTAGGTCGATGGGACCGGGGTGAGACCAAGGTCATGATATGCACGTCTGCCTTCGGCTCGGGAGTCGATAGACCCAATGTTCGATTTGTGGTCATTTATGAACCTATGTTGGATTTGCTCACCACGGCACAAATGGTCGGTCGTGCAGGAAGGGACGGTACACCATCCCACGCCTTCTTTGTAACTCGAGACCCCGCTATTTCTTCTGCAAAACTGTCACGAGACGACCAACTGCCCAAGGAGCTCAATGAAATCCTGCACAACAGGGTATGCAAGATCTATCAATTAATTCGTCATCTGGATGGTGAATATTTTGTCAAGACATGTGCAGAGATAAATGGACAACTCCAGTGTGACGTCTGCGCTCCGAATGACCCGATGCACCAGTTCGCGATGCGAGCTGTCCAGGGTCCACGGAGACATAACCACAAGCTGCAAACATATACACTCGCAGAGCCTTCGCACACAGATTGTCAGGTAAGTCCAATAGCGAGTTCAGGTCCCTGGTCTATAACCAACGTTGAAATTTGTAGGCGTCCTGGTCGTAAACGAGCCAGCTGGCCCCGACGACTAGTAGAAAGGACACGGGTTAATTAACATTCAGTATGCTACACTGACATAGTAGTATGTGAAAGATATAGTCTGGAAGGGAGAGTTTGGAGCACACGAAAACGATGACAGTGAAAACTGCACCCGAACTTCCAAAGTGAGCTGTGAGGGTGGGCTGGGCCGGCGACCGAACAGCGACGCTCGAACGACCGGACGAGGAGATGGAATCGAGCTCGGCGGCAGCCTGTGAGAGGGTGAGGCGGGCGGGCGGTCGAAAAAGAGTGTAACGATTGTTGAACTTGAGTAGGAAAAACAAGCTACACTTGGCCGAGAAGCCGAGTGAGTAAGCTAAGACGTAGCGCAACGATGACTACGCTGCGCGGACGGGTATGTCCGTACATTTTACATCCGTTCCCATCTTTTATATTTCCCCTTTGTTTCGTTGCTCAGGCGGCCTCCATGGCGATAGCCGCCATTTCTCTGTTCGACAGTGTCATAAATGGGAGCTCGCTGACAATATCCAATTCCTACCTCCCTTCCGGGCATGCCTCGCGCATAAAAGCGTCGGGGTACGCGCAGCGGCCTGTCAATGCATCTGAGCGCTCAGCCGGGATGCTGCAATCATACGAACGAACCTCACGGACAGAGGAGCCGGGCTCGCATTATACCAGGTGTTCAAAAAGGAAGACGAAGATCCGAGAGTCGTCTTCGTGGCGCTGGCTGTCGTGTCCAATCTCGTCAACGACTTTTCGCCTTTGAGACCAGTGAGTACCACTTCGTGAACACGTAGATACCTACTAAATGGTCGACAAGGTCATGCTCGCGGACGGCCTACTCACACGGTTGATGCGAGTTTCAAAGGTTTAAAGGCGAGGATCCAGAGATTCGGATGGATGCACTATGGACATTGAAGAACTTGTTATGCAAAAGCAGCCTTCCTACCAAACAGGCTGATGACCCACCTTGGGTGGCCCCGTCTCGCCGGGTACGTTCGTTGCTTGTAGAACGTTGCGCGACACTCCCTTACAGACACTGGCGACCAAGCTACCCTCACTGAGTCCTGTCGAGCATCTCTGTGGTGCACTTGCACAGGTGTGTCGAGGTGGAAGAAGTTTTGTATTCAAATACGAGGAAAAATCGCCGGAGGTGTGATGATATATTCCTGCACACATCCTCAACCTGTCTAACAGGAAGAGTGGTCTGCACAGGCTGCGCAATTATTAGGGCATCTGGCACGAACTCGATAGTGCGTGCTTTGCCCGTCTCGGCGTCGACCCCGCTGATGTCAATGCCAGTGAGACGATCCGGCTCCCGGAGATTAAAGCCGAAACCAGCTCGGATCCCGAGGCGACGCAACCGTTCTGATAAGCAACTCCAAGACCGTTGTAGTTTCCTCCATAACGAGCTACCTGCTCCTTCGATCTCCACGTTGACCATTTTTGGTGGGTTCGCATCACCATAACTAAAGATGGAGACGGACGACTCTGAAGGTTCGCTACACCTGCGATAAGACAATTCACGGAAGCGTTTAACCCATATTCTACGAATGCGATAAACATGTTCTCTGCTACACGATTGGTATGCGGAAGCTCGGGTCCCCCCGCAACGCCGCAGGGAACCTGTGGTAACATCTTTTATATTCAGACGTTTCTGGACACGCAACTACACGACCGTTTTTGAGGAGAGAAGAGATTGTGAGGGAGCTCCAAGCGTGCAACGACGCGATCTTGGATGCTGCCTCGAGGTTTTGGGTGCCATTCAGAAATGGCAAGGGACAGAGGCTTGTTTCCCAGAGTCTAAGTAATACGGAGGCCACGATGCCGAGCGCACATGTAGGAGGCACTCAGGAACAAGTTCAAGACGGTGGATCTGATCATGTCAGTTCTAGCTATGTTCACGTCGTAGTTTACTTCCGAGTATAATAGCACGTTGTCTTTATGCATTCTCCAACAGACCCCTTCTATGCCCGCATGTCTGCCCCATGGATGACAACATTTTCATAAGTGATGATGTCGTGCGTCACCGTGATTAATTCGATTACTCCGGTACGTATCGGATACAGCCCTGAGGAGCCTACCGCTGCTCAGCGCCAGCAAGGCCAGGAACCCGAGCACGTCGGGGAACTCGGACAGGCGGCGTCGCCAGCTCCTAGATGCATGGCATGGTTGGTAAGGGCACGAGGAACGAACTGGGCTACGTACCAACAGCGTTTGGATCATCGATGCCCTAGACTTTGACCATGTCGCCAATGATAGGCTACCTTTTTGACGTTGGTTGATCGCATCGTCACCCCCTCTTCATCGAGTGGACAACAGGTGGATCGGTGAGCTGGAGGCCGCGCTCGAGGTGGACTATTTGCAGGTCCTTGGCGTGTCCTGGTTGTAGCAGAAACAACAGGCCAGCGACAAACAGGAACGAATCTTGAACCACTCCAAAGAGCTGATCAGAGAAGTCTTGCCCACGCTGTCAAACCCGACGACGCGACTTGTAAGCATTCAAGAGCAGTGGCGTCGACTATACTGGCGAGCACACAACTTTCATCGACAAGTAGCTTGTGGCAGCCTCTGAGGTCACGTCTTTTTGCGCTAGAATGCCTATCAGATATTATGTCAGCGACTTGGACAGTTCATGTATGGTGGTCCAAGTGCACTTTTATTTAGCGCACGCGCAAACAACAAAGTTGCGCGCGCATCATTCACCTCCACGAGCTAGCACACGACGCTTCACCCCGTTTTGACGCTAGCACACTCTTGGAAAGTCGCTGAACATGCTTTTCGGTCCATCACGACCAAGTACAACTTTACGGTCATCGTGGGAAAATGTTGAAGAATTGCTATGTACACACTTTCGGTCGACCATACCATCTCAACAACGGGCCGTTCGCTGAACAATGACGACGACGAACTTATCATTTACAGCCACGGCCCCCTCATGCTACCGAGTTGATTGAATCCCAGCGCTGTCCACAGCCTCGTTTTGGTCCCTCGTGTCTCAGCTTGTGCCCCACTGTCGTCCAGACTCCAGAGCCCCCAGCGTCTAATCAAACACGGTCATTCGTCAACGTCCGCCTTGTACCTCACCGTCATCGTTTGCCGCCCCCTTACTCTCATTCATGCCGTCCAGTTGAACGCCATTGTTAGCCACACGCCCCCTCGCCCTCATTCACACCGCCGCTGTAAACACCCATTTCTCCACCTGGTGAGTGATCTTGTGGGTGAAAGAGGCATCCGGGTATCGATGATGCTGTCCCTGTTGGCAAGAATACATCAATCACGGCATGCTTGTTTCCCTCTGCCCTTTCGGGTCTCACTTTCCACCACATGCATGACTTTATTCGTTGATTCAAGTTATCAGGACCTGGCTTCACTGCGTTCCGTCTCTTTTGTACAGGATCATTGAATGTTATTTGCAATGGTGTTGGACTGTCGGTGAAATAGGCACCTTGTGATATTTTGATTACTATGTTACACGTATGCGACTGCTTGAGTAGGATTAACTATTGGTTAGACATGACGCACGAACGTGATCTGGATGCTATCCATTCGACGCTAATTTGATGTGTACTCTCTGACGGTTGATCAACGGGGACAACATTACACGCACGACAAACCAGAGCGACTCACCTCTCGTGGGGTGGAGTGGACGTGGACTCATGCTCAAGCATGGCGCGAAAGAGGCCCTCACAAGCAGCGTTTAGAGAGGGCTATATATACACCAATCAGCATGCGTTGGCAGCGCAACCATTGGACTCATGCGAATCTGAAGCACAATGCTGGCACGGCGACGCTACAGAAGATATATCGTGAAAGTTAAAATGACCGTTCGAGGCTTCGATGCCACTCAACAGGCGGCGTGATCAACATCTAGTCGATATTCGTCTTGCTGAGCGCGGCCGAAATTGTAAAGCTATCGACGGGCGGCATGATCGTAGCAAGAACATGTCCTAAAATACGTCTGAGTGACGCTCGTCAACGACACTGACAGAGAAGAGAATCCACGACTTACTTGGTCGCATCAGAGTCGACAGTGGCAGTGGCGGGATCTTCGCCGTCGGAACGATTCTACATAAATACCACCAACAGAAATGGGTCGAGATTCGAAGTCATGAAGAGCGGAATCACCTACTACTAACCGGTTGTCAGCTCGAGCATCCTGCCCAGCACGTCGAGCGCGAACCTCGGTTGCCACCCACACGGTGAGTGAGTGAGTGGGCGCGGACTCGGTTGCAGGGTAATTTAAAATGTGCTGACTAAGCTTACACAGCCTCTCCTGTGCCTCGCCACACACCGTCTAGTCCCCCCACTCCAATGGTGCTGAAGATAAGCTACGTCCCTTCAGGTTCTGCCCGTCGTGTCTGCCATACCCATTCGATTCCCAGCGCCCGCGCCCGCCACGCCTGCCATGAGTTTTCGAGCGGCACCACTAACTAGAATATAGCATGGGTAGGGTGTCAGTGTATGCCCTGCCTCACCCGAAGAAAAAGCCATTGTAACATACCTCCGAAAACCTGGGATCGAACAACGATGTCTTGTTTCTTGCGATGACCTACTTTCTCCCAGCCACTCATCCTCCCCCGTGCTAGGATGGCCATGCTCCTCATCAGATGATCGGCAGTGGCATTTCTTACTTACAGAGTGCTCAGCACTGAGTCAGGGGTATGATCCATACCAGATACTCGGCATGTCTGTGGTACAGCTCTATGCTCATTTCTTGAGATTGGGCCGCAAGGTCTTGGAACGAGGTGCGCCTCCCACCTGTGCTGTGTATGGGGGGGGGACTCGTGTCAGACTTAGAACAAACGTCGTTACTTCCGCAGACCTCGGAGGCATCGCTCAACGCGGGAGAGACGTGTCAGCCGATTTCGGTGGGTTTTTTTCCCTGTGTGTGCTAAACCGACGCTGACTCGGAGATGTAGCTCAAGATCGATGGTGTGAGCGCGCTCGCGACCGAGGAGCAGACACTCGAGGACGAGATTCGTGGGTACATGGCGGTGATCCGGGCCGGGCCAGTGAAGAAGGCAACGAGAGCGACAAGAGCTCGACGGACGTCGATTCGGACGGTGGGGATGACAGCGGCGATAGCGATTCTATAGGCTACATAGGCTTGAGTGTCATTTTATTTTATTGCAAAGCGCTGTGACCATGCGTTCGCCTCACACCGATCGTCAAAACACGCCTGGAGACTTCTTCTGGACCGAAGCCAGCTACAGCCAAGCGTGGTCCGTACGCCGACGAATCAGGTTGAATGACTGACGCTGGTGTGCCCACAGACTGGTTCTGCATTCGCAGCATTGGCGCGCTTCCCCCCTCGTTGCGATCCATTTCGAACACCATTCCGTGACCTCGAGGACGGACGAGCGATTTCATAACGGGACTGCTTCGACAGATTTATAGTTACAGTCATGCGTCGACCGAAACTCGAAGAGTTGGAATCCGTGCGTCGGGACCAGACTTGCTTCTCGAAGTACACTTGAAGCAAGTACTACTATCCTTCCGGGCAGTTGACCGACACTTTGCAAGGAAAGAAGACCAAAGCTGATTGGAAGACTCATCATCTACAGTGCTGATCCATATCATCTGTGATTGTCTGATAGCTGATTAACTATCCCCCGGAGGTGGCAAAATCTCGCCGAGATCGAGGTAAGACCGTGGCGTGTTCTTGCAAGTGAACGGAATACAACGTCATAGATTAAAGTGGCGGTTATACCTCGCACTATAGCGAGGATTTTGACACTGGCTGATCTGGATGCGAAACCTACGACAGGGCTTTGATCTTCTCTAGCAGAACACTCTTGTCCTTCGCCTTGCTCTCCTCCATCCGAGCCATACAACATCGAACCAGCTGCCGACTTGCTTTTTTTGTTCGTCGCTGCCCTCCTCGCGTATCCGCTTGGCGACGACGAAGGCGCCGTCGCCCTGTATGATGACGATCGACAAAAATACAGATGCGAACGCCGACGACCAGAAGGTAGGGGAACGAATGATAGATCGATCCGAGCGAGAGAAATGCCCTCCATTAAATGGCCACTTGTACATGCGCGAGGTATGAGGAAGATCGATCGGATGCGGTCGCGCGGGATCTTCGGACGGATAAGGCGTCGCGAGCGCCTCGGCGAGGGCTTTCATCGCGAACGGTTTGACTGTAAGTGTGTCAGGACGAAGACAAACGAGGCAGGAAAGTAAAAGGAGATATCCGACTTCTTTCCGCACACTATAGCTTGATCTCCAGCGCGAGCAAGCTCCCGCCCATGTCTCACTGTCTCCGCACCGTTTTCTGCCACAAATAGAACAAGTTCGTCACTGGCTGATTTCCGTATCTCACTTTCCCTGATGACATCGTCTATTTTACCGACCTCGAGCGTATGCTGTCTATTTCGGGTATCACAGCGGGAGTGAAGTGTCTTCGCGAGCGGATGTGATCGTCGGCCTTGGGGGACTATGACGAGAGAGGTAGCGTGCCGTGTTACGTCAGGACCCAGCGACTTCGCGGTGAGTTTTGTCGCTGGCCAAGTGCTTCAGTGAGACGCCGATGAAAGCGAAAGAGGAAGCACACTCGAGAACGTCGTAAATAGCACTAGTTGTGCCTTGTCATCGGTACACGTACGTTCGATGAGAGGCTTCGTCGCTTTTGTGTATGTTTCCGATCCTGAACTGGATGCAAAATAATCAACTAACCATTTTTGTCCCTCGTGCGACAAATTTACGGACCGTTCTATTGCCATCCTTGGTGTGTACCATCTCTGCGAGAACGTCTTGACGACTTGCCCAATCATTAGCATACTTGACCACACACAAATTCACAACAGCCAACCTTACGGTGATCTCTGCGCAGTTTGTCACTTTCCGTCTCTTCTTCGATAGTACTGATCGCAGTCACGAGAGCGCGATGTACGATGGGGTGCATAATGGTAACCTTTTCTATTACTGAATCCGGGCAGAGTTAGAATCTGATGGCTGGTGCGAAGATGGTCGTGCTCACATTTTTGTCAGGTGTTCCTTGAGAGCAGCGAGTAAGCGTTTGCGTCGATCACCCTCGACGCCATCGAGCGGGCCACGAAGTCCTTTTCTTGCAGTTTTGCTAGCCGGGTCGCCTGAAGTCGCGTAAGTTCAGCGTCACTTCTGCATTACGCCCTGTTAACCACTGGGATATCGGTGGTGCAGTCAACATCGACATCCCACCTAGTTCAAGCAAGGATTCTGCCGGCGCAGTCAGCCCTTCCAGAGTAATGATGACTTGCGCACATGTGACATATGTACTTCACGTCCGACTTTCTGACACCGCGGGACTCCAAGTGGGAGCGATGAAAGTCTTCTCCGGATTTCTGTAGCAATCGGTGTGTTAATCTTAAAATGGTAGCCTCAGGCTCGTCCTGGAAAGATGATGGGGCGGTGGACGACTCACCAAGATTGTCTGAGAGCTGAGTCATGCTCATCCAGCCAAAGACTTCGAGAACCAACAAATTGAGCGTTACCAAACGGCACCGACGTGATTTTTGGACGCGATGCACAGTGCGACACAAACGGCTTGACGCACAGGACCAGACGGACCGAGTGGCAGGACACCGAAAACAACAACCCGGCATGAGGGGATCAGGCAGGTTTCGACACACCCATAACGCGGGAAGACATTGTTCGACCTGGGCCAGATGTTACACGGGCCTTTACAATATGCGCGAAACAAGTTCGTGACGAGATCCGAGTAAAGGCGTCGCACACTTCTCGTCGCGAGCCTTGTTTGGCCATGTTAGTGTTTGCCCTTTTTGCACCTGAGGATCGCACTGTTAGATTCGCCCGTACGCGTTACTTGTTTGGTCTGTTGTTTCGCCAGCTATCAAGGTCTTTCGGTCACTCGGTACGGTTTCATCGGCTAATTGTTGTTCTCAACAGGTGCTAGCGATGATTGGATCATTCGCTTGGCGGGCACAAGGAGCGATGTCTTTGCGTTCGTCGAAGGCGCAGAGCCACTGAAGATGATCGAGAAGGCTATCACGACCATGTTCCAGCAAGCGAGGTGGTGTTGGTACATCGTCACCGACTACACGAAGCCCAGCATATGTCCGTCGTCATCGACTACTCAGCGACCACAACTGACCTCTGTCCAGTGAAACGGGCGGCCAATATCCGTGACGTCCGACGTCGGTGCGAGGGTTGCTGACTGCCAAATGCACAGCAAGAATTCAAGACCCGCCTTCCTGGAGGGGCTGAATCACTGGTTCGTACGATGAATGTCATGGAGTAAATGGGTAGGTCCGGCCTGGTCAGATGCTGACGTGGATCACAGCTGAAGCCATCGACCGGAGGGAGATGCCATATACTTTGGGCTGCCCTCGGTAAAGTCCGCTCCATTCTCAACAACGTTGACGATGATGGCCTGCGAGTTTGCCCTCACGGGCGTCGCTCGGTCGGGCAAGTTTTCAGGGGCACTCTCGATTACTCGGTCATAGTACGACAGGGAGGTCCTGCTCGCTCTGAGGGGGAAACCCATCATCTGGCGCCTCCAGTTTTCCAGCCTGGATGGACGAGCCCTCGTGACTGCATCCATCCCACTCGATGCGTCATGACACCATTCGACCTCTTGTGCGACGTGACGTGTGTGGCCGCTTCTGTTTGTCGTGATTGACGTCATTCTAATGTCAGAACCAAACTAGGATCCTGCGTGGCCTCCTGGCGCATACAACATCTCATCCGCACTCATGATCGATGTCTTTGCATCGTCATCCTGATGGTGTATATGATCCCACCTCTTCTGACTCACTACTCGTGCCGCACACCACCCTCTGCTTTGTCGGGTTCATCCTCCGTGTTCTGTGCTATCCGTCCCAGTTTATTTACAAGGTGTGGGTATTAATAACAAAAGGCTAGGACTGGTATAAAATATGTAGGCGGGCTGTTACTGGTATTCCGGCGTATGTGGATTCGAATGATGAAACGCGCTGCGCCGTAGAAGATCCGAACTCACCGTCATCCTTTGACATGCTCTCTGACCACTGGCACAGAGTGAGAAGTTCCTCACAAGTACAAGGCAGCGGCGCAGCGCAGCGCCGTGAGGGTCGTGACTTGCTCCAAGAACTTCTGGCGCAGCTGCTGTTGGACGCGCCGAGCCTCGCATGCGCCATGCCACCACTCCCGTA
This sequence comes from Strobilomyces dryophilus, assembly GCA_038089955.1. Classification (NCBI taxonomy): domain Eukaryota; kingdom Fungi; phylum Basidiomycota; class Agaricomycetes; order Boletales; family Boletaceae; genus Strobilomyces; species Strobilomyces dryophilus. Next base: position 4,657 of record JBBPLT010000711.1, on the reverse strand, counting down.
TTTTGATTGCACTTTCTTCTCGTTGAGTTGTGCTTCCGGCTCCATCCGTCGAGCTTGCGCTTGGTCCAGGATTGCCGCCTGAGATGATGAGTACGGAGGTGGATCCTCCTAGGTTGCCCGTCGCCTACGCTCGTCTCCAAACTTATCGGAAACATTTCTATAACACGGTTTTGTCGACAAGTGGCCTGGAGTAGTTGCCTTTCAAAGAAAGCGATATTCCGCGTCAAAGTCTCTAGCACCGCTTATGTAACCCTAACCTTGCCGTCAGCTCTCAGACCGCCGAACAGGTTCCAAATCATATCAACACATTCACGCCTTTGGCATGACCTACAGTAAGCTTCGAGATTCTTGGAGAAGGTTGGCAACGTGTATTTTGATGCGCAATTGCACCGTGATCAGCATGTTTTGCCAGCAGGATGCAGTGGGCATGGATCTCGCCACGCCGTATACGGACTGCACAACTTTTTTCGATATCGAACCTGCCGGACGCTTGCCGCATGTTCTCTCCAATTAAGTCCTAAATTTGCACCGAGATGTCATCTTCGCATGCTTAGGAGGATAGATAGACGCGCTGTGTTCTCAGTTCACCCACCACCCCGAAGGACAAACATGCCAGACTTGACCATAATCAGTAACCTCGACGAAGCCATCCACGTCGCGTTCTTCATCACCGCACAGACCCATTGGAAGAACGAGCTTCAGCTGGGGGTGGACGACGCACCTGCCAACGCTCCCACTCTTCTTCCAAGTCCGGTGGGTCGAACGCAGCGACCCTGACAGCGGGGCTGTCTATCGATCTCGTGCGTTCTGCCCAGAGGAATCTTGGGAGATCCGGGTGCCACGATCGGTACGGCATGCGCAGCGGGAACGGCGTCGGTCGTAATTGGTACCACGTCTACTCTCACGGGCTGGGGGAGGGTCGGCGTGCCCCTCTCCTCCCCACTCATGGCGGTAGCACACGCAGGTGAGAGCTGAATCATAGCATGTTCAAGTTGGTATCGGTTGAACATCCATGCTCACAGGAAGTGCCAAGTATGCCACAATGGGCAGTGATACCACACTTTGCGAGACGCGAGTATGGGTGCCATGGTTCGAGTACAAAGAGTATTCGGTGAGAATGGTTGGCACTGGTCATTGCGGTCTCTGGGATGTCAAGGAAAACAGGCAGGCGTAGGCAGAATGACCACTGATGCATGTTGGGGGTTACCAGTTTGCTTGTTTTGTATTCCAGTTTCCACCTGCGCCTTGGTTGCGTTACCCGACATTTCCCTCGAGCAGGCATGGACCTTAGGGAGTGAGGCAAATGTTTCGTGTCCTTCTTTCGAGGCCACGCAGCGCCCGCTAGGCCAGGCTCTACACTTTCGAGTCGTTTTCCGTCCATTTTCGGCAACACCATACCGAAGCGTGGCGTCGTTCTCTGTTCTGCATCGACAGTCAAGAAACTATGGACGACTCTCAGGACGTATATACCCGAATCGTCGCGGTCTGTGGTATTACAGCAATGCTATATGATGATCTACCGTGCAAGTATCGGGATATCCAGATTAGACGGCATGTGGACCCCGAAGGAAGGTTTGAAGTTTCAACCGGCTGACCAACCGCTCCATGCACGCTGGTACAAGGAATTCCAGCATTCGAACCCATCTGACTAAACCATAGTAGGGATATCCACGTCAACTGGACGCAATTAATCCATGTCCTCCGGCGTGATACAGATTGACCCACCCAGTCGTATGAGATACGAACGCGAAGCATTGTTGAGTACGCGCGCCTCGGCTTCTTAGCCAGATGGGATATATCCGAAGTCCCCGCGTGTATACGCAATTCGCCGGATGGCGTCTCGGCGTCGTCCTGATTCGGAGTACGGACGTAATAGCGTCGCCTGCCTAGCCCGAAATGTTCGTCGTTCGTTGTCAGTGTTCACCGTGGCTCGTGGTCCGTGGTCGTGTTCGCACGAGGCCCATGTGGACTCAACGTCGGCAGGCCCAAGGTGGGAGGGAGTGCAGCAGAGGATGACCTCGCCGTTTTCCCTTGGGTGGCTATCGTTTGGGCATCGCGTGAGCGTACGATTCGCGAACCGCCCGAATCTGAGCCCACTCATGGCCACGCCCCCATTCCCTGTTCATCTAGGCGCCATCTCCAAAATGAAAAACCATTGGGAGCCTGAGAGGACACGTACGAAGATGAATCGATGCACGGCATTCGGAGCGTAAAACGGGGGCACGTGAAAAAGTGAAGTCTGTGGGATATGGTGGGGACGTATATCGGCAGGTCGGCAGGTCGGCAGCTCAGGAAGGGAGCCGCTGTGCAGACGGGGGGTGAGGAGATGCCGATGATCGACTGTTCTTTCTCAGGCGCAGTCTGTTGACAGATTCGGGACGAAAATGGGTCCCGCAGCGAGTCTTGAGAGTCGGGGTAGCTTAGCATTCAGAATGAAAGGGGTTACGTCGGCGAACGAGGCGGTGTCAACGCCGCGCTCACCTTCTTCACCACCGCAACGAGACGTAGTACGACCCAATGGCATACATTGGGACTTGGTCGCTACATGGCTGCTTGAGACGTGCGAATAGTCGAGGGGAACTGGGGGGGACACACCATCAAGATAAAAAACACCCACTCGCTCTCTTTGCACCCTCGGATCGTCGACTTGACCACTTCGTCTCCGTCTCTGACCACGCCGCCGTCCTTCCTCGTGCTCGACTCCGACTTGGGGCTAATATCGCGCATAACAACCGGCACAGGCGGATAGCATGCGAGAGGATGACATCTCCACGTCAACGTCGACGTGGAACACGAAAAAAAAGAGAGCTAAACTTACAGGTCCGTGTAGTGCAGTTCTCAGTTGACTTCTCTTCTATCTGACCACCAGCGCTTTGTCATGGCCTCATTTGTAAGTTCTTGAGCAACTGGTCGATGTGTTTGAATAGGAAATACGATCGTTGAGACAGCCGTGCTAGAACACGCGCGGTGGCCATAGTGACAGTGACATGGCGGATGATGTCATGTGACCTGTGTAGATCTCCGGTAACGCCATGCGCCCACTAACACTAATAGGCTTCTTTGTCCAGCATCGAAGGTCAAGCAACTTAGCAAACCATGGAAAATTCCTCACAGGACGTATATGCCAAATACCTACCAAAAGATCATCGCGGATAGGCATGAAACCGGGCCGATGTCGTTGGCTCGTTGTGGGCAATCGCAGCGCGCCAGTAAGGTCGGCATGTTCCGAAAGAAGAAGTTGGCCAAATTTTCGATCTCGCGCGGCTCTCTCTTGTGGACGATTCGACGTGGCCCATGAGACGTGCGAATAACCGTACTTACACCTGAGACACGTCCAAATATGCTCACTCTAATATTGGGTAATTATTGTCAAACAGATGGAACTTATGAGTTGGGTATGTCCACTTCCCATACTCGTTAAAAATTCAAGGTAAATTGCAGTGATATGAGTAGACAGCATTTCTACGTAGACAGATTCTGGACATTTCAACCTCGAATAAGGAGAATTAGCGGGAAAGTATTATAAATGAAATATTTAGGACATTTGCTTAGCACAAGGTTGACTATGGGCATGTAAATATGTTATATTTTAATCTTAATATGTCATGCATACATACCTGACAATATATTCGGCATAGTTACTGCAGTACATGATGGCTATGCTACGTTTTTATGCCAGGAACATTTACATCCAAAATGACTTTGTTAATATCCAAGCACAGATTGGGGATATGCCTTTGAAAATGAACAATTGCTCTGCTCAGTGAGGTGATCAGTGACCCGTTGAGTGGGGACCTTGAGTGGCTCCCTCAGGCAATCACAGGGCTGCACCAACGAAGTGAGATTTGTGTCTAAAGTATGAAACCCATAAACAACCATGCTGCATGCTAGTGCGAGCAAAGCAACAGCGAACATGGTGCTGGTGACATTACCCAGAGGCTTCAGCCACCACCTGTGTAATGGCAACCATATCTAATAGTTTGGTTTTGACAGCTGAACACTTCACACAAGTGATAAGGCACACCTCTGTAATCCGAGAGTGATGCATATGCTTTCGACCTGAGTGGAGATTCCGAGAATGAATATGTCTCTGATGATGGTACTGAGCCCCAGGAATGATAAAAAAGAGGGAAATAAAGGAGATGGAAACGTACAACCATGGGTGAGAGGTGAGAGGGTAATTGGAAGACGGTCGTGGGTGAATAACGGACTTATGTGCTATTCCACAACAATTAAAGCCTCTTAAAATGGAAAACAAAAACTGTGTGCCATAATCAGTAAAATACAAGGCAGTTCACTTCAGGTGGCTTTGTACTGGAGTACAAGGAAACAGCTGTGTGCTCGCCTTGCCAGCCATGTTGGGATATGCTGCGTATAAAGTCTCTTAAAACAAAGTATGTACCATAATCAGTAAAATACAAGGCAGGCCACTTCAAATGGCCTTGTACTGGAGTACAAGGAAACACATTTGCCTCGCCAGCTATGCTGGGATATGTTGCATATACAGTGGCTCAAATAAGTGTCCCAATATTGAGCCATTTTGAAGAGATTGGAAATTTATATCAGAGCAATAATAAATCAGGTAATATGCTTGCAGCATGGATGAAAGTACTTGCTCTTGGCATTCAGGAACCACTTTGGTCATGTGATTTAGTTG
>JBBPLT010000709.1:0-14409 GCA_038089955.1 Strobilomyces dryophilus | reverse complement strand
ACTTGACATTTTACCGCGTGACTCTGCAGGTGCATCCAAGGCTCTCTTATCAAGCGCCAGCTCTGTTTGGACTGGCAATGAATATAAGACCATACCAGGCTACACTACTCCACGTGATGTAGTTACAGTACACACAGCATCCATCAGCTCGCTCAAGGGGGCCTCCTCACGAATCCGAACCATGATCAAATTATCCGTCGCGACCCGTCTGTATTCCTCGCGCGCCGCCAGGGCGAGTAACAGTCCCCCAAACGGCTGCCGAAGCGCCCGCGTTTCCCGATCGAACAGCGGCTTGCCGCGCGAAAAGTCCCGGTCGATGAGTGGACTGACCCAGGGATGGATCAGATATAGATCACTCATCTCTGCAAGCTCTGCGGTCGTTTCGATCTCGACGTCCCCGAGTAGAGGTGTCGTCGCATGATACAGGCGGACGTTGGATTCAGATCGGGTGAGATTGCCGAGCTGGAAGAGGACTCCAGGGAGGTTTAGGTGACCACCGACGAGCGATAAGCGTAGATCGTAGAGACGCTGGTACAGTCCGACGACGAGGGAGAGATCTGGGAAGGATGAACGCAGTGTTGAGACCATGCGACTCATCTTGGACGTCTCAATGGGGGCTGGAACATGCGGCGGTACGATCTCGTTGTAGACGGTAAGGCTGGCAGGCAGGTAGCTGCACTGACTGCCCGAATGGCCAGTCCACGCGAGAAGGGTCACCTCCTTCGACCGCGCCAGGATGTGCTCCAACAGTCGACTGATCGCCAGGTCTCCTTCGCCGTACACGACCGGGAGTGACACACCGAATATCCCAAAAAGCGAGTATGCCATATCCTCTTCCCGCGTTGTCTGTCGCCCGGACGCCAGATACAGCTTCTCCCGAGCTCTATCCAGGCCTGGTCGGAGGATCGCCAATTGCTGCGTGGAAACATTTGTTGCCTGTTCCATCTCAGCGCGGATAGCGTCTGATTCCTTGTGGTTGAAGACTTTGATTCCGAGATACGGCTTCCAGTCCTCAGTATAGAATCGGACCACCTTGGAAGCGACATATTCTTGGTAGGTCCATCCTCGGGTGTTCCAGATGCTCTTCCGGAGACGGTCAGTCTCCTCCGACTCTGACAAGACGCCGAGGAGGTGGACGACGGTCATAGATGATTGCCGATACCACCGGAACATCGCGACAATCGACTCTTGCTGGACTCCTTTATCGAGCTGGTTGACACAACACGTGTCACTCCAAGCCCACTTGTACTGAAGGGCAACCACCAGCTTGCAGAAATTCCTCAGTTTGTCAAAGGTCGGAGATGGAGGAAGAGTATAGACTGAACAGTTTTCGACCTCCTGGAACGTGGGTTCGCCGAACTGCCACTTGTGCGAAAACATCACGTAGCGATAGAACTTCTTGACTTCTGCCTGAATACGTGGATGGTCAAGCACTGCGGTCATCGAAGACCGAAGCTCGTCGTATATGGGCAGTTCCTTGAAAGCTGCTGCTTGGTGTGTTTTGTCATAGAGGCGACCGGTATCGGTGTCGATGAGAACCGTTGGCAAGTCACGGATGATTGCTTCAACTTCTTTTTGAATTGCGGAGGTCGCGTCGACGTACTGACGACGAAGCTCTATTCACGAGTAATTAGCAAGTCTAAAAAGTGAAACTTCGGGGGATTTACCACGCATTTTCAGGTCGGGGGATTGTTCGAGTTTCAAGAGCATTAATTGGAATGCCTCGAACGCCTCTGCGTAGCGGCCAACGTCGCATGCTTTTGCTGGTAGCTTATATGCGATGACGGGTCAAGGACAATGAGCTGGTGATAATGAGCAAGATGGAATTGGCACGACACGAAAATTCATACCTCGTTGCTGCGCCAAAGTAGAATTTCGTTTCCGTTTGGTGGACGTAAAGATAGTGCATCCGAATAATATTTGATGGCATCGTTATGCCGATTGGCATCCTTCGCGGAGTCGCCAAGCTTCACCAGCCTCTGCACATGACATCCCTTGCTATCCGAGTCAAGAGTAGTGACATCAGTCTGGTGACATTGTTCGAGTTTTGGGATTTGGTCCCCTGTCAAACCAAAATACAAACGCAGCGCCTTCCTGGTCTCTTCCTCCATAATTTCCGCGATCTTCTTTGCGGTCCCCAGGTCCAGATAGCAATGGCACGTCAATACCTCCATCACATCCTTCCGTTTCGGGGTCCTCATCCCCACCATGAGCCTCGCGAACCAAGTGTTTTGTTCTGGCAAGAATGCCTCGTTTTTGAGAGCGCAATCTTTCAGAAGGTTACGTATTATCGTTTGCGACTCTTCATACTTGTGGTCTTCGGGCGTGCCATCTGGGATTGCTGTAATACAAGCGTGACCATCGCTCACGATGCCGTAGTATGATTCTATATGGTGTTTGTTAATTTTCCATGATGTCTTCCCTTTCGAGGCCGGTGAACACGAGCGCTGTGGGTACCCTTTTGCTGCAGAGGCACTCGCTGAACAGTCGGTAGTTTCTTCGTGCATCCCACGTTATAGGGCCAGCCCGCATGCAGAACAGCAAAAGGTAAATGCCACCAGTAGCACTAAGCCTCACGATAAGCTCGTATGCCTGTTCAACGGATTTGGGGTAGTCATTGCCCATCATCCTGGCTGCGTCAAGGCCGGCGGTATCGAAGATGGAAAAGTCCATGCCGTCGAAGGATATGTCGTAGCGAGTGGATTGCGTGGTGCAAAGATTGACGTCAGCCGAGACTGCAGCAACCTCTTTCTGAGCTATGAGGTTGATGACGGAACTTTTCCCGACACCAGTTTCTCCAACAAGCACAACGTTAATGCTGCGAGGCTGCGCTGACACCCACGGATCCCCGGAAGATGGTACTTGTCCTGTGAAGAGCACTTGTGAGAATTACGCGATGACAGAAGTTCGGCTATACATTACCAGTTGCAGGATCGCCTTGGCCTTCGCCGCTCCCAGTGAGCAAGTTTGAGGTGGACGTGCTAGAAAGGGTTCTGAAAGCACTAGTAGATTGTCTCAGGGAATGGTGTGTCCCGCCTCCCTGTGTCGCCGTAGATCCCGTCTGCCGGAACGACAGGGGACTCGTCAGCTTGAATTTCATCTGAAGTGAAGCAACACAGTCGGCGACAATTCAACCACGGCGGGTCCAACGAATAGGCATCACACCAATGGGAATAACTGGTCCCTGATGGACGGATCTGAAGCGAGCCAGATAGCTCCAGTTTCTGTAGAAGATCCTGGACAATGGAGAGCTGGATGTGGGGGATTAAGTCGAAAGGTGGTAAGGGGATTGAGCAACGCGCTCGCCTCATGCACGCCGTGTGCCGGGAACTTTGACGAAGTTGGCTTATGTAACATGCTATGTAGCGGGTCATTGTATCAAAAATCCCTCGGACGACATAGTCTCCACATACTTGTCCTTGGACCTCGGGACGGCAAGCCTCGATAGGTGTCACTCTCCCCTAAGTACGCGCGATCCAAACATCCTCGCCGTGTTCAACCCGGCAGCAAGACCAGCCACGCCCCGCGCGAGCAATTTCCACTCCCATCCAGGCCCGACAGACCGACCGCCGCCGGCGTCCATCATGAGCGCAGCCTTGACCGTGTCCAACTCGTTGAGTACCTCGAGCCCCACCGAACGCGCCCAGACGATCGGTTCGAGCGTCGACGAGTACAGTCTATGAAGTTTGTCCACGGAGGACATGATCTTGTGGTTTTCAAAGTAGCGTTCGCTGGCGTAGGGACGCAACGCAGTGTGAGAGCCTGGAACCGGTCAACCGTCGGGGGAAGAGCACGGGATCAACACCACCAACCTATGTCTCCGCCGTGCCTCAGCGTCTGAGCGATACAGCGAGCTAGGCACTCCACGTCGCCCAAGCCAAGGTTAAGTCCTTGTCCGGCGAGCGGGTGAACAGTGTGCGCTGCATCACCGACGAGGACAGTACGGCTTCGCGCGCCCTCGCCCAAGTACGCTTCCGCGTGGCTGTACTTGAGCGGAAAACTGGCGATCGTCCCGGCCTGTATCGAACTGACCAGAGGTGGGACGGAATCCGAATCGTTTGGAGGAATGCCATTCGAGAGCGCTGACGTCGCAGAAGCGTACGCCGAGTACTTGGAGATGTTGTGCGATCTCTCCCTAAACGCGATCTCGTCGTTCATCGCATCTGGAGTGAGGGTCTCGCCCGTGGCGTCCGCTTCCAGAATCCGATCGTGGAGATACCGCATCGACACGTCCGGCAAGCGGAACGCAGCGTTGATCATGCTGGCCAGCACGGCCGGGTCTGATTTGCACAAGGCTGCCGCGTGACGTGGCCTGGTCGACCAGACCAACGAGGAAACCGTCGGAGAGAGTGGGAGGAACGCGATGGGACCCGTCGGCAGGAACCGTTGGTATGCGACATGGTTGGGCTTCTCGAACGCGCCTCGCGGTGCATGTTGAAGAGTAGCGACGACGGCTTGCGTGTCGTACGACCATCCGTAGGAAGAAATCCCTGCGTACGAGCGGACAGGCGAGTTGTGTCCGTCTGCGCCAACCTTGAAAACAGTCAACGTCGAGGGCGATGCGGCACGCTAGAGGGGACCTCACGAGCAGTCTGGCACGGATAGTCGTGCCGTCGGACAGGTGAACCAAAGGCCATCCGTAACCCTCCACGTCTGGCTGGATCGACTCGACCTTGACTTTTTGCATCAGGTCGACGCTTCGCAGGGTTTCGAGGTGGCGGAGAAAGGCGCGTTGCAGGTTAAGGTTTTCGGTCAGTCTCGCCATCTCGCTAGACTCTGCGGCACCGACGGCAGAAGGAAGCTCTGCGGCGTCGAAGACGATGCGTGCGTCGGAAATGCCGTCCCAGACCTGCCAGTCCGGTCGCATCAAGTTTATGGGTCACGGCCGTGGGACACTCACCCGCATCTCGCGTATAGGGCTCGTGCGGGATCCGTCGACGTACGCCCATGCGCCGATGCCTGCATCAAGTTGACGCGAGCGGTCTCTCCTCACGCCGTGAACGCTCACCCTCTAGAAAGCTCCTCGAGGTGTTCGTAATCGAGCTGACGCGGTTCGAAAACGCGTCCGCCGGGAGCGACCAGTCGCGAATCCTGGACAGATCCCCGGCGTCGACGAGCGCGACTTTGACGGACGCGCGCACGAGCTGGTTGGACGCTAGAGCTGGATGAGCTCTGGAATGGGTCGCCGTCCGAAAACTGACCGAGGGCGCTCGCGAGAGCCAAGCCTGCCGGTCCACCGCCGACGATCACTACGTCCTTGTCCTGGATCGACTCGGTCGCGAACGTTCGACGCGAAGGGTGTCGAGGAATTCGTCCGAGTACGTTTCGCGACAGAGAACGTCGCACCGACATCGCCGTGATGCGAAGAGTCGGAGTCGGACGACGCCGAGGACGCCCTCTCGTTTTCCCGTCCAGGATGGCGACGGTCGCGCCGCAAGTCTCCGCCGCCCAGGCGGTCGGCGAGTACCTCCAGTCGCCCGACGACCTCGCCAAAGTCGCCGCATTCCGCAAGAAACTCGAGAAAGAAAAGGCCTCGATCGACGCCCGGCTAAAGAATGGTGTCAAGGAGCAGCTCGACGCGACGCGCGAGGGACTCAAGAAGCTCCTCAGCACCCGCAACAACGTCCAGCTGCTCAAGGAGGAGATGCAGGCCGTCGACAGGCTCTGCACCGAACAGAGCTCTCTGTCGACGTTCGACCAGATCAGTCGCGTGAGTCGGTCTCGAACGTCTGCTGCGCGCCTCTCTGACTGCGCGCCTAGGTCTCCATGGTCCACCGCAACTTCGAGCAGACCGAAGAAATGGTGAACAATCTGTTGGAGATGAACTCCAAGCTCGACACGCTCGAAGAGATGCTCTCCATAGAGAGCCAGGAGCTCGTCGGCCCCGCTCCCAACCTGCTCCACATACACTTCCAAATCAGCCGTCTCGAAGCGTTCAAAAACCAGACCATGCACCAGGCGAAACAGGCCTCTGCCGCGTCTCGCCAGAAATTGGTTCGCATGTTCGAGCGGCTCTCCCAGCTGATCGTCGATTTCGAAACATACATCATGGATCTCGCACGCAACATACTCCCGCTGGCGCGTGCCGGCCACACCGAGGTCGTCGTCAGACTCATCAAGATAGCCGAGTTCGAAGGTAGAGAGGACGAAAAGGTGCGAAACGGTTTTCGTCGGCGCGACTTGCAACTGACTCGGGTTTCGCAAGGCCATCGCCATCCGTCTCGTCAAGAAAGCCGCCAAGATGGATGCCGCCTCCAAGTTCAAATCCATGCAAGCCAACGCCCGTCTTATCAAACACTACCGCTCCAAGATCATCGAGACGATCTCGGAAACCATCCAGTCCGCGTTCGACACCAGTTACGAGCGGTACCAACGCGATCCGGGCGCGTTCCTGGACAACCTCGGCTGGATATACCAGGACCTCATTCGCATCGAGAGCGACGTCGTGCAGTGTTTCCCGCCCAGCTACGACATGTACGCGTTCTACGTCAAGGAGTACCACAAGAACCTGAACGCGACCCTCCAACGTCTCCTCGAGTCGGAGCCCGAGGCCAGCGTCCTCTTGCACCTCCACGCGTGGCTCAAGGAGTATAAGAAGAGCATGAAGGAACTCAATGTCCCTCCCGAGTACACCGACCCGCCGCTCCTCAATGGCGAAGAACAGAGCCTCATCGAAGACTACCTCAAGCTGATCGTCAAGAAGCTCGATGAGTGGTCCGCCAACCTGATGAAGACAGAGATCCAGGAGTTTACGACGCGGGCGACGCAACCCGAGGTGGACAGTGATGGGCTGTACGGCACTCAGGGCGCCGTCATCTTGTTCCAGATGGTCACGCAACAGATCGACGCGGCGATGGAGAGCGGACAAGGCGCCATCCTTGCGCGCGTCGTCGAAGAGATCGGGCGGGTCATGCGCGGGATCCAGGACCAATGGACCAAGGTCGTCGAGGCCGAACTCAAGAAACAGGTCGAGAAACCGGACGAGGTCGTCGCGGGGCTCGCCGAGTACTGTCTCGCGCTGGCCAACGACCAGATCAAGTCCGCAGACAACACGGAGACGCTCCTCGGCAAGCTCGAGCCGCTCGTCTCTGAAAGGTATCGAGTCCCGATCAATGAGAAGCTCAATGATGCCATCGACGGCAATCTGGACGTGGCCAAGAAGTGCACATCGACGTTCGTGGACATCGTCTTTCACGACCTCAAGCCAGCCACGAAGCAGCTCTTCCAGGCGGCGTGGTACGACGGGATCGTGGAGCAGATCGTGGTGACGATGAAGGACTACACGTCGGATCAACAGTTCGTGAAGCCGCTTCTGTTCGAGCTGCTCGTGGAAGACCTCCTCGACGCGTTCCTCGTCACGTACCTCACCGCGCTCGCCAACTCGCCCAAGCTACGCCTCCCGGCGGCGACGGATCGCATCAAGGCGGATATCAGCGCCGTGTTCGCCTTTTTCGGCGAGTTCAAGTCGGACAAGGAGCTCGAGAAACGTTTCGAGGTGATGGAGCACGTTCTCGCTATGCTGGAGGCGTCCAAGAGCATGGCGTTTCTCTCGTTTTGGGCGTTCGCCAAGGTCCACGGACCGTGCATATCGTTCGTGGAAGGACTGATGAAGGCGAGGGACGATCTCGATCGGACGGCCGTGAGCGAGGTCATGGAGGCCATCCGACGAAAGGTCAAGGAAGAGGGACTGACGGACCGTACGTGTCCGACGAGCTTGACGCGTCCTATTGTCGCTCACTTGCTTTCGTCTAGCTCCGGAACCGACCATAATGAAAAAGATCGTCGTTCAGAGCGGTATCTCGCGTTTCCTACGGACATGACGACGTTCTTGCAGTTTCTGATTATTATTGTACATGTAACCTTAAACCGCACTGTATACTCGTCATTAGATAAGACAGCCGCTCGAAACTAAGGGCTACCCATTGACAATGTGTCCTTGTTCCGTGTCACGCAAATCATCTTCCGACTGATCATCACCCTCCAATATCCGATGGAGGTGAGAAGCTTCCATTGATGGAGGAGATGAAAGTACACAATTGTAAGTTCGTGAGGGTTGCATCGAAGAAGTCAGATTATGATCGAGATTGTCATCACGCGACAGTGGTTTGCTGCCATGGCCGACGTGTGTGGTGAACGGTTGCAGTGCATCACTGGGCCGCCGTCATGCGATCTGCTAAACGTTATTCGCGATTGTGGACGACGTACAGTAAGACGAGTGACAATAATACGTACTGTAAGCTAGGTGGGCGAACTGAGCCGCCCCGAAGGGGGTGGCACAGTTCAAGGTCAGTGCACGAGAGAGGGAACCGAGGTAATTACGATCTGTGTGCTCTGTTCGCCAGCCACCCGTCTCCGAGGATTCGGGGAGGCCGTGCTCGGCGCGATACAGGAGGGACAGGAAAGGGGGGCAACGGTGGGCAGCGGTTTCGAGCCTGCGAAAGCTCTCGTCAGGGGGCTACCGCTACCCCGACCGCCAGCCAACCTCGGAGACGTTTAGGGAACTACCCGTAGCACCAGACAGAGGGAGTAAGAGCGCATGAGGACAGGGTGTCCGCGCTGACCCTCCGCGATACGGGTTGCTTATATGGGAGAACATGGGCGGGGAAGGGGGAGATTCCCGGTCAGCAGGATGCCAGCAGGGACCGAAAACGGTATGCTCCTACCCACGAGCCGGCGCACCTGACCACTTTCGTCGGTCTAGGCTGACTTGTGCGTTCCCATGCGGTGCCACGCGGGGGTCCAACCCGCGTGGTCCCTCTCCCATCGAAGGTACTCGAACACACGAACACACTGAACAAAAAAAAGCGGTCGACGAGTGTTTGAATATTGAAATATTGACATCACAACACAATCGAATGCCTGCAAAACTGATATATCCATGCTACAGGTTATCGACAGTACTTGTCCTACCTTCGCCATCACCGCCGGGACCGCAGACGATCATCAAACCACGTGAGCAGCCACACGTTCGAACGCCATTGGTATAGTGATACTCTTTCGCTACGTTTTCCGTGGTGTATACATTTGTGTAGAACACAGGAATAATATGCATTCAGTGTAAGTGCTCTAGGTGGGTGGCCCACAACACCAGTGAGATGGAATACGACGAGGACTCATCGATGCACCGCATTGTCTGACCTCCGGCTCATTCGCCTTAGCGAGCCCAGGGCACGCGACAAGCCAAATAAGTCGACATTAGTAGACACTAGTTGAGTTTAGACTCACCGATGGGCCCATCGTCACACCATCTCATACGGACCCAGAATAGGAAAAACAACCACGCTAGTACTGGTAAGTCCAAAAGCAATGCAAAACCGGCAAAGCAATGCCGTTACTGTGACCATGTCCATCATGGGCGGGTGCATCTAATACCAACGAACGTCAGCACGGTGACCTTGGCGGGGAGAAGAAGCTTACTGCGTTCCCAAGAAAATGCAGTTCCCCGTAGACGTCCCCGATTTGGAACCGGGTCGGCCTTGTGTGCCGGAAGAAGGCAACAACGTTTCCGTCGGGATCCTGCAGCTACGAGCGTACCTCATTGGTCGACGCGAGATACAGACAATCGCGCTCGAACATACCAAAATTTCATGCGTGCTGGCTGCCGGCTGCCATCGATAGTAAAGGCCATCTGGGGCCCTAAAAACACGTGCACCCTGATCATGCTAGATGAGCGCCGCGATTCAGGGTGTTGCGCGGAGGTAACATACTGGGTGGCGAAGATCACTGAGGACGAGGTCGGACATCCTGATCACATCCTACCAGACAGAAAGAAACATCAATCGGCCAACGTGCGGGTCGATTCTCTTTCTTACCTTGCCAATCACCGCACGTCCAAGGCCGCCACTTGGGCCCCACTCGAGCTTCGCGACACAATCCTCTCTGTTGGTGCGCACCGTTCGCCAAAGAGTAGTAGTACTTTGCCCACTGTTGCTCACTATGGTCTGCGGCTTACTGTCAGGAACACCAACGCGAAGTATGAGAAGAACACCGTACTGAAAAGCGGTAGAGAATACCCCATGAGTTGAAGAGTTGGCTTTCGCGGGGATCTTGGTTCGTCCAGGACAAGACGTCGTTCGTTGAAGTCATGGCGGGAGTAGACATGTGACTGAGGTACTTTCTCGAGTTTTTCATACCATTTCAGAAAATGATGTCGTTTTCCTTTCCTTTTCCCCGCGTGGACATTGTGTGGTGACAAGGACGATTGGGAGACAAACATGTCACAGTGATGGACTAGGATTGTAGCGAGACACGAGCCGAGCCGTAGTACTTGTTCTTCGGACAAGCGACGTAACTTAGCGAGCGGCGCTCCTCGTGCCTGTACCTGTCGCTCATCCTCCCGGCAACGCTCGTCCTTGCTTATTTCAGTGCACCCATCCAGCAATCCCTGCCTCCATTGGCCATTCCGGCTCCTCGCAGCCCACACTGCGTCTGCGAGGCTTCCCGCCTGCCTTCAGCTCACGCCCTACCCGGCCGGTCAGGCTCCGTCCTGGGCCGAAGAGCGCCCTTGCCCGCCCTCTCTCGTCCACCCACTCCATCTGTCTAAGTAGCGAGCGGACAGAGCGCATCAAAAGAGGGTGGGGGGCGCAAAAGGAGCCTTGGCTCGACGAAATATGACCACGGCGGCTATCGAGCGATCAAGGGCGCTGGGGGAGTGAAATGAACTGCGGGGCTCGACGAAACACAGCGTCACGTCGTCGCCGTCGTCCTGTTACATTGAGTACTTGGACGACACGCGACTCCGAATCGTGCGAATCGTGCTGGCGTGGCCTACGCTGAGCTGGATGTTACACGAAAAAAATCATGCTACTAGATTTTTGGGGGGGTTGACAGTCATGCCAGGGGTTCGAAGGCAATAGGGCGCTTTTAGCCGGCTACACGATAACAGGGTACCGGTTTAAGTGAGCCATTATGGTCTATGGCGACCAATATGATAAGTCTGCTCAGTCATGGTGGTTGGCCTCTGATTATTCAAGCAGCCGGTGAAAGTGTCGTCATGTACTCTGCTTTGGAGATGATAGGTGGGCCCGGCAATGGCGACTCACAAGCACTCGACGCTGTGCGAGACGACATTGCAAACGGAGGGTGATTGATCGAACTCTTAGCCCTGAATCCTCATCACGAGCGCCAGAAGGTGCTCTAAACGAAAGTCGTGGCAGCATTAGACACACTTTAACCGCGCTGTATACGTTCCACGGCCAGTGTGACGCCCTCAAGATTTAAACTCTTCTCCAGACCCTGCACGTCCTGTAGCAATGGATACTCGCTGTCCCCCGAAACCACGACTGTCTCCAGCGAAGGAAGTTCCATAGCTACCGATCGAACAGTTGCCTCGAATTTTGGGTAGTTCGGAGCACTCCGCGCCACAAAGACGGGCACGGTAACAGATATCGTCTGTACACTGACGGGGAGAAAGCGTGCCACCTTTGAGAAAATGTGCCAATCGACGTGAACAGCCCGCAACAATTGGTACGATCGCAAGGATGATTTGAACGACCACGGCCAGCAATCTTCGATCCAGAGTTCTTCAAGACAGCCGGCTAGAAAATCTGTGGGTTCGAAGTTGTTGGATCGGAAGGGATGGCAAATGTCGAATAACTCCAGACATTTCAGTCTCGCGTTCGACCGTGGTAGAATCTCGGTCAGATCCTCCTTCATACCGAAGACGCAGCGTTCTAATCGGAGCTTCCTGAGCTGCGATAACTCAGGCCACGCGGCGTCGACCGCCGAGTGTGAGCCATCGAAGCAGAACCCATCGAGAGTCAGTTCTTGGAGTGCGAAGAAGCGGGCTGTTCTAGGGCCGCCGAGCGTGGAATGCGCGTTGGTGATGCGAATGGATCGTAGGTATGCGTGCTCGCGTGGGTGCGAGAAAAGGTCGGTCTACGACGAGGGATTAAATCACATTCACCTGCAAACAACACGAGGTGCCCACAATGGCCATGATATCGACATCCTGGACCACGTCACAAATGTCGAAAATGTCGGCGGACAACTGCAGTAACCGAACATCGGTAGTAGTCGACTCAATCGGCAGTGACGTTGAACGGTTTGTTGTTGATTTTCCTCGGCACCGCGGTAAGTGGAGGTCTTTGATCCATGAAACAAACGATGGATTCAACCTCAGAGTACGATACAGAATCTCACACTGTTCCGTTGTCTCCAGATGGATTTGCTCGTACAAAACCACTGTAGCTGGGCTGTTCCAGGACATGCAAACAAGAGGGGCCGAAATGAGAGCGACATCGAGGATGCTTGATCGAGGGTGATGGGGAGTGGTGGAAGAGAACAAGTCTAATGGTGGCAGGCGGAGCCGGGGTATCTCATTAAGGATCGTGAGGATGACTTCTGGAGGGATTTTTGCAGCGGTGGCGAATTGTGCCCCTCTCTACAGTAGTAATTCCAGTGCAAGTAAGACAGCGAAGAATAGCCGAAGGCATACCTTCCTATGAATCGCCGGCCCGGAAGGCTGCCTCACCGATTTGAAGATTGCAGTGAGACAGAGGAACATCACTGAAACATCATGATTGAAGATGGTATGCAGTATATCCTAGAGGTATTCGAACCTTAGCAGATAGTAATATTCAGGGGCTAACAGGTATCTCGCCGTTGTGGAGGGGCGTTGAGCCTGTCGTCGATTCTGCCTCTCCGATTTGAAGATTGTGATGAGACAGCGGAACATCATTAATACATTGAAGATGGCATGCAGCACGTCCTAGAGGTATCCAAATCTTAGCAGATAGTAATATTCGGAAGCTAACGGGTATCTCGCAATTATGGAGGGGCATTGAGCCTGTTGTCGATTCGTCGACGTCTGCATGTCGCACTGTCAATGATAGGGTCGTTTGGTCTTGGTGCCGTTGTGGGGCAGTGACTGCAGAGGGGAAGGAAAACCCCGTACATAAGCGGGCTTCCAGGCTGCAATGCAAGATCAGTGGTGTTTGAACTTAATTGCCAGTTTTTTTCTGATCGACTCCTTTCCAACGTCCTGCAGCTGCGTCATCATGTTCTGGAATGGTCGGGTCCGTGGTCTCAGGGTCGTGCCTCAAAGTAGCGGCTGCTTAGGGGTCATTGAATAGGACATGTTTGGCGGGTCGTTGTCGAGCGGCCCGAAGGCGCTTCGTCCGTTGGGGACCGCATTGTAACATTTGCCGAGTTACGCCGTGATTTCGCGTGTTCAATCGGTTGCAGGTCACAAGCTGCGGCACCCTCGCAACAATTTGTTTCTTTGTTCATTTTTTGGAGGGGAAGGTGTTCGATCCATGTTCCCAATGATCTTCGTAGTGAAAGCAGCTCCGCTTCAAGCAGTAGTACTGAACTACGAACTGGGGCTGAGTGCCAAGCGTCAAGTTATCAGTGTGACACCCTGAACGGGACGCAGCGCTGCAGATCAGGCGTTTCTGTCGGTTCCGTCGCTCGACGCTCACCGAACGATTTCAACAAGAAATAGAAACCCTTTCTAATTCTAATCTATCGTACTCGCCACGCCTGCCCCTCGCCTTCGAATTCGAGTCGGATCGCACCGGATTCCGACGCGCCGCGATGCGCCTCCAGCTAGTCGGTCTTGGTCTTGTCGGGTCCGAGATTGGACCTGTCGGGCAGCACGGCGGCCACCTGGTCGATCTTTCTGAACTGCCAAGGGAACCTCGACGGGTACAAGAACGGACGAAGGTCGAAACCTGTCCGAAAAAGGAAAAAAGAATGAAGAAAAAAAAAGTCAGCGTGTCGACGCGCAGAGGCCACGAGCGCGCACGCACGGTTGTCGTCCGGACTGTACGACTCCTGAAACGCGACAACCCACAAGTCAGCTAAAAACGCGCGCACGTCGACGGGAGGCGGTGGTACTCGCCGCGTGATACGACGGCGTCAACGTCGTCATCTTGTGTCTGTTCCGAGCGTGCTCGAAGAAGAACAACTTGACCTTGTCCGCGATCTTGAAAAAGGGTCAGCGTCAGCGTCTCGGCCGCCGTCTCGGTACCCTCCCCTCGCGAATCGGCGGGCCTACCTGGACCGGGGACAGGAACGACCCCCATTCGTGTACGAGCTTGGTGAACGTGCTGTACGGTCCGCACTTTTCCACCTTGCGCAGTCGTCCAAACACGGAGAGCTCGTCGTACGTCATGCCCATGTCGACCTGCAAAAAAGGCGTCGACGCCTCGTCGGGGGGCGAACGTACCGCGCGGCTCACCTCGTCCGACTGCATGTACGTCTCCGATATAGGCTCCAGTTCGGCCGTCGGGATCGCGTCCAAGAAGCTGTCGCGCGCATCAAGCCGGGGCCGTTCACCCGCACAAAGTCGGAACCTACCTCCCGAGAACGGGCAGGTCGAACGCGCCTTGGGCGTAGGCGATGAACTTTTTCAGGTCTGTCTTACTTATGCCCCCGATGGGGTTGATGTCCGCTGTCGACAACTCT